>JAADVL010001011.1:0-10873 GCA_023334995.1 Pythium sukuiense
AGCACCACGCCCAGCATGCGCGGCGGGATGCGCATGGTGGTGGCAGTGTGGAGGCGCTGCGTGAGCGTGGGCTTGGCATCGGCTTGCAGGCCGGCCAGCAGCGGCAGCTCTTCCTTGGACGCGGTGGTCATGGTGACGATGGAGGTCAATGAATGAGCAATGCGAGGAGGGACCTACGGAGGCGAATGGCCAATGCGATGGGTCATCATTAGACGAGTGAGTGCAGTTGCGGGTGGAATCGAAGAGCTCTTTTGATGATGATTGGAGATGGGTACAGTGGGTGTCCCTGGTAAGTACGAATGGGCGCGGTGATGATGGAATCAAAGCCTTCAGCGTTGACGCATAGCCCTAGTCGCGAATCTGAGTCCCAACCCAGACGCTGTGAATGGAGAATGACTCAGACGTCTGATGCTGTCTGAGTCTGCCGGCCTTTGGCGGCAGCGAGCGTTCGTTCAGCTTGAGTTGACCAACGACCGAAGCAAGAGGAGACGACGACGACGGCCATGGCGTCGCGCAGTCCGCCCGAGAGCAGCGGCATCGACTGGAGCATCTTCCGCGACGGAGAGGACGACACATTCGCGTGGCTGTGGCGCGCGTCCAGCGGAAGCGGCACTGCAGCAGCAGGAGGAGGAGACGCAGGAGCAGCGATCGGTGCTACGAGCGACGCGACAATGGAAATGGACGACGTAGTGATGGATCCGAGGCAGATAGCCGCGTCTCTAGCAGTCACGACGGTGAACGCAGCGATGGCGTCGTCAGAGCCGTCGTCAGCGTCGTCGAGGCTCACAGCGGCGCTGCTGGACACGCATTTGAGTGCGACGGCGGCGGCGCGAGCCAAGAGTCCGTACGCGGCGGCCATGGCGTCAACGGCGCTGTCGTCCAGAGCCTCAGTGGCGGGCTCGTCAGTTTACGACGACTTTGACGACGACGAGCTGGACGAGGACGAGGAGGAAGAAATGCTGATGATGAGCAGCGACGAGAATGGCAGAGGCAAGGCCGCAGGAAAGGGCAAAGGCCAGGCGAAGAAGCGGCGCAAGACGGCGGGCGAGGACGAGCAGAAGAAGCAGCAGCGACGTGTGAAGAACCTGGCGTCTGTGCGCGAGTTCCGGAAGCGCAAGATGAAGCAGATGGAGGAGAACGAGATCCGACTGCGGCGGCTGGAGGCTGAGAACATGGACCTGAAGATGCGGCTCAAGATCGGGAAGGACGCGCTTTTGAGCGAGCAACGCGAGAAGCAGGAAATCAAGGAGCAGATGCGCGAGATGCTGCAGCGTGGCGCGTCCGAGCAGGAGGTCGCGCGGTTCGTCAACATGTACAAGGTCACGTACTCGGACTACGGCCCGAAGCGACGGGAGAAGCTGCAGTTCCACTTGGCTCGGATCCGCGAGCTGCTGCTGCCCACACAGGTGACCAAGCTGTGTCTGTATTCCGTGGAGCAGGGCAGCGAGATGATCGCGCGAGACAGAGACATGTCGGACGACTCGATCTCCGTCACGGACGCTGGTATGGCCCCCATTAGTCTATGGGGTATTCTGGCGAAGGAGCTCGGCGTGTCGCCAGCACAGCAACGGCAACTGCTAGAGCGACGCGAGTCCATTGAGAAGATCCGCGACGACCTCAACAAGACGCTCGGTATCGTGAAGAAGCTTGAAGAAGTCACCGACTACAAGAACACGGCGCTCGAGTCGCAGATCGCCGAGCTGCAGCACATCCTCACGCCGTCGCAGGCGACCAAGTTCATCATCTGGGTCAAGGAGAACCCTGCGTTCATGTACATGCTGGATAAGCTCGTGGACTCGACGCTGCGCGGCACAGACGCGGAAGCCTGATCCGGTTTGAATGACCAGCCAGTATTTATTCCGTGGCTCATGATCCAGTCAAGGCACAGTGCAGAGGCGTAGCATGTCGTGGCAGTGAGTGATAAACACACAGCATAGGATGGAAATTGGTCCGTTTTTTTTTTTTTCTAGTTGTACAGGGCGCTCTTGGCCAACACCTTTCGGCCCTGACGGAACACCTTCATGACCTTCTCCATGTTGTCTACCTGGCCGTTGTACATCATGCGCGTAGGGATACTGCCGCCGATGTTCACCTGCACCAAGTACTTGGCCATACAGCCTTCCTCGCCAGTCTTCTCGTCGGTCGCTGGCGTGCAATGGACGCCTGCCAAGAACACGTGACCACGCGTGGCAGTGGAGCGCTCAGGGCACTGGGCGTGTTCGACGCTCGAGTAAACGATGCTAGTGGGCGTGCGTTTGTACAGCAGACTGAAATCGCGCGCGCTCACGAAGCCGCCCAGGAACGGCTTCTGCGCGTTATACACGATACACGCGCCGTCTTCCGGGTATTCCTCCACGACGTCAAACGCAGCAACGTTCCAGTCCCATAGCGACCGACTCTTGATATCCTTGAGATCCATGAACGCGACAAAATCGGAGGCCGAGACGCCAGGCACGAACACGTCCAGCATGAACAGCGCCTCTGGTCGTTCGGTCGAGATCTCGTACACTTTGCCCCCGTTCGACGCTTTCACAAGCTTCCACAGCGACGGATCGTTCACGTAGCGCACGAACTTGTCCTGCATCTGCTCGTGCGTCGCCTGGTAGATCTCCGGCACCTTGGTGAGCGGCACTGACACCGCCTTTGGAATCGAGGCGGACGACAAACGTTCAGTGCGACGAACTGAAGCGGTCGACGGTCTTGTAGTGATGGCGGAGTTGACCAGTTGGACTTGTGGTTGCGTCTGCGATGGGCGAGCGACAGCGTTGTGGATCCACGGATGCAACGCGAGGAAGGCACCGTAAATGACTACGCAGACACAAATACGCTGCGACTGCGACAGGTTCTGCACGAGAGCCACAGCCAGCAGGATCGCAGCAGTGAACAGCGAGATCCACAGATCCACGACGTGGATGATGTTCTGTGGCTTGGGTGTCTCCGATTGCACGACTAGACCGAGAGAGCTGGCCAGTCGCTTACCCACGCCGGAAGGCTGCGTCGGCGTCTCCTGGATCGACGCGAGTGGCTCCGAGACGAACGACCCGTTGAAAGACTCACGCATTAGAGACTCGCGCGACGCCTGCAGCGTAGCCTCGTCGAACGACTCAGTTCCAGCCCACTCCGAGTCGCGCTGGCTGTCCATCGTGAGAACCGACGCGCGGCGGCTCGAGGTCGAGTCGCTTCGCTTCTTGCCGCGAATAGACGATGGGTTCGTGGCGGCTTCTGCCAAGTGCGAGTCGAAGCACGGCAGACAGATGCGCGTGTTGCCCTTCATGATCTTCGGGAGCCCCTTCTTCGACTTGAGCAGCGGGAACTTGAGCGTGCAGAACTGGCACTTGTACTGGAAGCACTACTCGCACCAAGAGATCCGTCAGTTCGTATGAGAAAGGCCGCAACCAAAAGAGAGACCAAAAGATCACGCACGTAGTCGCACTTCTTGTGCGGCAGGATGTCGCCGAGCTGCTTGGTGTTGGCGCAGTAGCCGCACGCGCGCACGCCGTCGCTGGTCGGCAGCTGAGCGGAGGACCCGGAGGCCGAGGACGCCGTGGCCGTGGACGTGGAGGAAGACGGCGCGTAGGACGCACGTCGCGCTCGCTCTGCCGCCATGACGCCTGTCTGGGTGGATGGATACTGAGCCTAGGAGGAAGCCTAGCTACAGTTATGGGGAGTTGGTGTAGGGGAGAATGCAAGAGAGACCGTCGTGGGGAGGCATCACATCAGCCTCGAGTTCTCGCCAAGTCGTCAGGGAAAATGTAAATATCGAAGCGCAATTCCAGCCAATCAGAAGCGCGTTTTACAATCTTAGCCGCTTTTTGATTGGCTGAAAACAAGTCGATTATGTTTGACAGCAGGATTTGCCATCGATGATGATGACGCCTAATGTCCCACTGTATGGTCTCAGTTGTCCTGTGATGTTTCTAAATCAGTACGCTGCGCTCCTCACATTTTGTGGATTCTCCATGACGACGCAGGCAGAACTCAAGATGGCTACGCCGCTCGACGGCTTCTCCTCACGTACTCGCGCCGTGTGCATCGGCAGCGGACGCTTCCTGGTGAGGTCTACAGCTTCGAATTACCGCCTTTCCTGACCCATGGCCGCACTGCTGACTCTGACTCTCGACTGAAGCGCGCCGTGCTGGTCCCCGTGCTCCAGCGCGTGGGCTGTGACGTCGTGCTCTTCCAGACGCGAGGCGTGGCCTTTGCGGACGCGTGTGCAGCCTCAGGCGGGAGATACGAAGTGGACACGATCCACCATAGCGGCGAAATCACCACGGAGACGCTTCAGCTGGAAGGTAAGGCCTCTGGTGCAGATGCTGTCGATGAGATCTGATGGGTTGCGTTTGTGTGAAGCCGTGGGGTCGCTCGGTCGCGATGACGACCGCCGTGCGTTCTTCGCTCTGCCGGCCAAGCTCCCTGGACTGCAGTTTGTGGGTCTGGGCGTGACAGACGCTGGTATCACCAGTGGCAGTAGCGTCATGAAAGACCTCGCACAGTTTCTCCACGCGTGCTTCGTCGCCATTCCAGGTGCGACGTCGCTGAGTTAAACCAGTGCTATTCTGAAGTTGTAGGTGCTGACTGCTACCTTCAATGCAGAGAACATCCTCTCCATCATCAACACGGACAACGTGCCTCTCAATGGCAACAAGATCAAAAGGTACGGACAGTGTTCTACGTGACACCCTTCGATGATCCGAACCTCACGATATCGTTACGTGCAGCCTCGTGCTCGAAGCTCGGTGGCCAGGGCGACCTGACGGAGCAGCTTGGCAGGCCTTTGAGACGTATCTCCATGCAAACGTGCACTTCCACAACACGATGGTCGACCGACTCACGTCGCATCGCGCAGCTGATGTGCTCGTCCCTCTGGCCGAGCCACTGCCCTCCAAAGTACTCGCCATTCAGGACAGCGCAGGCGTGCTAGATGTGGTAGCCTTCTCCCCAATTCCTGGTGTCTTCATCCGCTCGTCTGAGGAAGAGCTCCTCCTTGACCAGAAATTAAAGCTACGTATCGCTAATGCAACCAGCTCCGCCTTGGTCTACGTGCTGGCGCTGTCTCGGTACAAGACCAACAACGAAGCGCGCAACCTGCCCGACGTGCTCGCGTATCGTGATGGGCTCTTTCAATGCGATATCCTCCCGTCGCTCGTCGGCGAAGGAGTCTCAAGCGAACTGGCCGAGCGTGTGTACGACGAGTGGAAGCAGCGCAGCAGCCACCCGCACTTCGGACTCGTCAATCTTTGGGTAACGCAGAACGCGTGGCTCCACTTCCAGGCGAGACTCTTCAGTACCATTCGAGCCAACGTCGCGCGTGAAGATCCCAGCTATCGGGTCAGCGAGTTCATGGTGTTCGTTGCTGCGAGTATTCTGCGCTTCCTCACGCCATTTGGAAAGCGCGAACGTGGTTCTAGTGACCCCCAGCGAACCGTTTACATCGGTGAGATGGACGCTGTGACCCACTCAACTCCAGACTATTCCTCTGAGCTTCCGGTCCTTTGGACGTATGGCGGCAGCCTCCAAGCCAATTTGGTGACTGGTGAGTACGAGTTCATGGACGCGCCACAACTCAGGATCGTGGATCTGCTAGTCGTCGCGCGGGATGCCGTTGAAGCCTCCCAAGTCAATGAAAACGAGGACACCAGTCCTGTCGTCGTCGATGCTATCGCCTCGGCGATGCTCGGCCTGGACGGCTTCGATCGCGACACACCGGCATTCTCTCGCTTCGTGAATGACGTCGCCGTGATGTACACGCAGCTGCTCATAGGAAAGATCCGAAGCAGTGTCTCGATTCTCGACGTGCTTCACGATGTCGTCACGCGGAGCCCGTGAGGATCCGACATGGCTACACTTGTGTGTCATTCCAACAAATGATACCTATGAAATATGATATTCATTGATGCAACTGAGACGCAACATACGCTCCATATCTCGCTCGTGATTGGCTGAAATGATGTTTGGCTCGACCTCCAACCAACTCACCGGCGGTGTCTGCCGTCTGCGAAGCGCACCCACATTGGACACCTTCATCGACCGACTATGGGCACCAAGGGCAAGCACGGAGGCAAGCAGCGCGGCGGCAAGTCCAAGGACTTGGGCGGCAAGCGCTCTCGCGATGGCAAGCGCAGTGGCCTGTCGCAGGCGCTGCACGGCGGCCCGTCGGCGTCGGCGTCGTCGTCCACGCTGTCGACCAACAACCGCCCAGGCAGCGCGCCGGCACCACCTAAGATGAGGTCGGCGCTCAAGCTCACGCAGCAGAAGCTGAGCCAAAAGCGCGAGGAGCTGCGCCAGAGTAAGGTGAACCGCCACCGCATGCAGGCGTCGAGTCTGGAGGAACTCGTGGGCAAGGCCGCGCAGAGTTCGCAGGCTTTCTCGCAGCAGCAGCTCGCCAAGGAGCTGGCGGGCGACGACGCCAAGCCGGAGATCGACATCAACGACAACTCGAAGCGCGCGTACATGAAGGAGCTGCGCAAGGTCGTGGACCGTGCCGACGTGATCCTGGAGGTGCTGGACGCGCGCGACCCCATGGGGTGCCGCACCATCGACATGGAGGAGGCCATCGGCAATCGCTCGGGCAAGAAGATCGTGCTCGTGCTCAACAAGATCGACCTCGTGCCGCCGCATGTGCTGCAGCCGTGGCTCACGTACCTGCGCACGTTCTACCCGACGGTGGCGTTCAAGGCGTCGACACAGCAGCAGGCGAGCAACATCAGCGCGAGCTTCGGCCGCGCCGACAAGGCGACAGGCGAGATGGTGACGGGCAGCAAGGCCGTGGGCACGGACGCGCTCATGCAGCTGCTCAAGAACTACTGCCGCAACAGCCACATCAAGACGGCCATCACGGTGGGCGTGATCGGCTACCCGAACGTGGGCAAGAGCAGCGTGATCAACTCGCTCAAGCGCAGCAAGGCAGCGAGCGTGTCGTCAGTCGCCGGCCACACCAAGGTCATGCAGGAGGTCCACATCGACAGCAAGATCAAGCTGCTGGACTGCCCGGGCATCGTGTTCGACCACTCGGACTCGAACGCGCTGCTGCTGCGCAACTGCGTCAACACGGAGACCATGGCGGACCCTGTGAGCGCCGTGCAGGTGATTCTCTCTCGCTGCGAGCCAGCCCAGCTCGTGCAGCTGTACGGACTGGACCCGCAGGCCAAGTTTGACGACGTGATCGAATTCCTCGTGCTGGTCGCGCAGACCAAGGGCAAGCTGGGCAAGGGCGGCATCCCGGACCGCCACTCGGCCGCTCGCATCATCCTGCAAGACTGGAACCGCGGCAAGATCCCTTTCTTCACGCCGCCGCCAGACCAGAAGGTCAAGATCCTCGACACGCAGATCGTGTCGTCGTTCAGTAACGAGTTCGATCTGGACCAGGTGCTCAACCCCACGAGCATCTTCCTGCCTGAAGAAGCGGAGGACGGCAAGGCTGTTCCTGTCAGTGGCGATGCTACGATGGGCGGACCTGTCATGGCCACGGGCGGTCCGATGTGTTCTGTGGAAGTCACGGCGGCTGCGGGCGGGCCTGCCATGGCTGCGAACGGCGGCCAGTCGGCGATGACACGCATGCAGCAGGCGATGAAGGCGCTGAACGACTCGGACTCGGATTCGGACTCGGATATGGACTCGGACAACGGTGGTATGGACGATGGAGGCTTCGGTGGCGGCGGCGACGCGATGTTCAAGATCCAGACCGTGAGTCTGGACCAGCTCACGGCCAAGTTCGCGAGCGACCCAATGAACCCGCTGTCGGCTCAGATGGCTCGCCGCAAGGCCAAGCAGTGGCGGAAGCTCAAGCGACGCGCTGCGCGTCAGCAGATCGGCCACGCCGCGGAGAGCGAGCTCAACGAGCAGATCGACAGCCTCGACTTCCGAATGGGCGGCGACGACGACGACATCGACGACGACTTGTAGACAGAGGGAGTCACACACAGTGTACGATATTTAAGAACCTGCACGCGTCTGTACGGAAATGCATGTCGATAGAAAGCACGAGAAACACTGGTTTTCGGGTGTCTATTCATCCTCTGAGTGTAGCTTATCGCTTCTCCCATGGCTTCGCCGGAAGCGCGGTAACAGGAGCTGCAACTGCGCCCGTCGCCACTGCCAGGGTGGCTTCGTCACTTAGGAACTTGGCCGAGTCATCCGAGATGCGCTCCTCGATCTCCTGGATGCCAGGCACCGTCTCACCCTTCTTCAGCATCTCCATGACCTCCGTGAACGACTTGGGGTATGGCGGCTCACCACTGGAGGCTTCCACGGCCGTGCTTTCAGAAGAGACTGTGGCCGCCGCTGGAATAGAAACAGGCACTGGGGCCTTCTCCTCGTCCAGTCCTGCGTCAGCATCCGCAGCGACCACAGATTCAGTCGTCGTGTTGGCCTCCGCAGCGGCCGACATCACCGACAGCTTGTCCTCGAAGCTCTTGGCGGTCTTCTGCTCCAATCGCGACAGAAACGCCTCCAGATTCGTGTCCGTCTTAGCAGTCGACGCCGTCGTGAAGTGCATCTCCGCCTTGTTGATCGTGGTGGTGGTGGTGCCACTCGAACTCGTACTCGCCGTCGTCGTGGCCTCGCTGGTCGTCGTCGCTGTCTCCGTCGCAGGGGTCTCAGCTTGGCTCTTCTCTGCCTCCTTCTCCTCCTTCTGCTTGTAGAACTCGTCCAGACTCTGCTGAGCGATCTCTTCCAGCGCCAGCGGGTCGCTCGACTTGGCACTGGACACAGCCTGCAGCGCCTTGAGCAGACCCTTGAGAATCGCGAGATGCTCGTCAAACTCGCCGTTCGCGCGGTCCAGCAGATGCCACTTCCACTCCATGTTCAGTCCCGTGGATTCAAAGCCGATCGACTTGAGCAGCTCATCGTGGTGCTGTTACGAGACAGACGCAATCAGTGGGATCAAACGAATGCCAGGCGAGATCCAAGCATCGAAACGCGCACCTGAAGCGGCTCGATCTTCTGCTTGAAGTTGGCGTTCGCTGGCGCAATGCGGCGGTAGCGAGGCACATCCGGGTTCTGCTCAGTCCCACGAGAGACGCTCAGTCACAACTCACTACTAAACCAACGATAGTGTGCAATCGAAAGCGAAGAGCTACGTACCTCCACCAGGTTCTTCACGTACATGATCAGGATGCCGGCCGCCAACTTAAGCTGCTCCATCGTGTTCTGTGAAGCCAATCGCACGCAGTTTTCGTCAGAGAGAGGCCCAACAGCAGCATGTAACAAAAGCCAACAACACAAACCTCCTGACGGAACTTCTTGAGCGCGTTCTGCATGCGCTGCGCCGACGTCTCCTTCACCACCACTGGCTCCTTCGGCGTAATAATCGCTGTGGACGTAGTCGCAGTCGCAGTCGCAGCAGTCGTAGACGCTGGTGAAGCAGACGTCTGTGCATTCGCAGCCACGCTGTTGGCGTTTGCGTCTCCGCTCTGCTTGCTCAGCAGCAGCGCCTTCAGCGTCGACACCTCGGCCTTGAGCTCCGCAATCGCCTGCACCGTCGACTTCTCACCACATAGACACAATCCGTCAGTCACGTCGTATGAGGTTGTTGCTGATTACAGTGGCCGCTGCGTACCTGCTCGGCGATGGCGCTCGAGATTTGCCTGGCCGAGCTCTGCTTGGCCGTGAGCTCGTCCTCTTTCTTGTCGATGGTCGCGCAGAGCCTACTCAGCTCTTCTGTCTGGCTCTGTATCGCACTCGACACGCCCTCCAGGCTCGTGAGCAGCGCCGTTTCCTTCACATTGGCCGCCTCCGTCGCCTCCTCGTCCTCCGCCTTCGCGGCTTCGATCATGCGTCGCGAGGGTTTCTACTCAACGCATACAACACGCGTCAGCTTACCCATCCACTTCAATAGAGACACAGAGGGTGAGTCATTCACGCACCAGCCAGGGGAAGTAGCCGGCGTGCAGCATGGAGTTCCACAGGAAGCCGAGGATCGTGGCGGCGCCCACGACCGACGAGATCGTGAGCAGCACGCGCATGTACGTGGGCAAGCGGCGGCGCATGAGCTGCTGCGCAGGCGCAGCCACTGCAGCCACCATTGGCGCTGCCGCCGCCACGGCCTGCACGACCGCGGGGCCAGGAGACGGCGCGCCCATGGCCTCGGGCTCGCTCTGGAAGCGCTCGAGCGCCCCCTGGATCTCCTCCTTGGTCATGCCCTTCTGCTCCAGGAACGACACGCGCTCGGACAGCGGCGTGTTCTGCACGTTCGGGTGGCGCAGGAACTTGAGCCCGTTCTCCACCATCTCCGGACGCATCGTGGCTCGTCGTGTGCGGTGGGGAATCGAAGTTTGCTAAGCGAGGAGCTCCTTGAGGTTGTGGAAGGGATGACGACGTCAACGTGCCGAGAGGGGAGCAGACGGGAAGGTAGGGATTGGCTTAGTTTCGAAACCAGTCTAAAGCTAAGCTAATTTGGGTTGGTCTCAACCGACCACCGATTCAAATGTAAAGACATGGGTATTTTTATAAACTCTGGCGCCTCCTTGCAATGGTTGGTACGTACTTGCTCCATACGCCGCGCCACTAGGAGGTCTAGCAGCCTCGCTACGTTACGCCGCCACAATATGCATATGCAAGACGCATTCGATCCCGAAGCGCGGTGAAGTAGATTGAGACGTCGCGTTACACGGACGTGGCCGCGCGGTCCGACGATGGCGACGTCGACGTCGACACCACGCCACCGTTTGCGTGCGCAAAGCGAAGCACCTGAATGGCTTCGTCCACTCGAATGCGAGGGTTCTGGCCAGCCAGACGCTTGATCAAGTTCGTCGACGCGATGATGTCGTGCACCTTGCCCTTGGCGTTCGCGATCGAGAAGCCGATCTTACGGAACGCCAGCTTCTCCTGAAGATCAGACAGCACCTGCAGCGTCGTCGCGTCCAGATCGTTCATG
>JAADVL010001012.1:0-10856 GCA_023334995.1 Pythium sukuiense
ATCTTCGTCCGGAACCACCACTGAGGTACTCGCCGTGGTAGTATCTAGTGGTTTTCGAGAAGACGAACACGTCACAGCAACGGTATTGAGGAGTGCTTGAAGCAGGGACAGCATATACTCGACACGTTGCAACAGCGACAGTGGAATCGCGACACCATAATCTCTCACCACGCCGCTGATTTTCGCGAGGATCTCCGTCCCCAAGAGTCGATTCGTGACTGTATCGTAGACAACCGTGGACAGTTTGGCTGACACGTCGTTCACAGGTGGTGCTGTGGCTGCGAGTCGCTGCTGCTCGAGAAAACGCTGGATGCATGCGAAGTGGATCGGTAGTGCATCCACGTCCTCATCTTTATTGATCTGCGTCGCCTCGGACTCAGCTGGGAACACCACCAACGCGCACTGCTGCATCATCGTCGGGCTCGCGTTGTCCAAGCTCCACGACTCGAAGATGAAGCGTAGGTTCGGCGGTATCGTCATGAATTCTCCGTCCAAGAAGCACACGAGCTGTTTGTTTGGACTCTCACAGCAATCCAAGAGGCCAAAGAAGTACTTGCGGTTTAGGATCGACAGCAGCAAGTCGAGCCACACGCCACCGCAGACAGCACCACCGTCGATGACGACCCACGTCAACTTCTGCATTCCCAGCATCGGGGCTAAAGCTGAGACGCTCGAGCGACTGTCGATAGTATGCTGGATTTCGTGCTCGGTACTCAAGGCGTAGCTTTCTTGAGCAGTTCGTATCAGCCGACCCAAAACCGACTTGATCTGCCCTTTTGGGTCGTTGCTTGTGCTGCCGATTAGTTGGCCGAGCGTCAAAGACATCGGGAGAACAACGTGGACGGAGACAAATGGCCCACCCGCACTTTCCGCTTTTGAAGCCTGCGCGGATGTTGAAGGCGCGGTATCGGCGCCTGCATGTTGGCTTGATGAGATCTTGGCGTCGGTGGCTTCGGATGAAGACTTCAATGCGTGGCTCTCAGCAAGCAAATCATGTTTCCACTGATCCAGTGCACTCGCCAGCACGGAGTACGTGGTCGTCTTCCCTACACCACTCGGACCCGCCATGATGACGCCAACGTTTGTGGCTAGTCCACGTGCAAGCTCAACGGACTTGACCACAAGCTGACGACGCGGAACAAAATGCAAATCTTGAGCAGCCTCTTCGATGAATTCCGCGCATCTTTTGAACTCCGACTCATCCTTCGAACGTCGCTGGCGTTTCCACTGCCTCGCGTACCACTCGTGCTGGTGGTGCTGGTACTGAAACACGACGTTGAGAGCCTCTGCCACGCGAACTCGGAGTTCTTCGCCACACTCTGCGCCGAGTTTGAGAGTCCAAGGTCGGATCACACGCAGAACGGCCTCACATATCAAATAACTTTGAAGGCATTCCCTCTCAAACGACTCGGTATTTTCCCAGGCGTCTTGCGCAGCCATCGCGATGACTTGCTTCGCACTTCGCAGAGAAAGTGTCCCGGTCGTCCCACCAAAGCACTCGACTGCATTCAGGTGCCTCCAGAGAATAACCAGCTTCTGCGCTGTTCGTCGTGGCGCTTCGAGGCTCTTACTGTATAAGAGAGCTTCAAGAACTAGCGCAAGATCATGGTCTTGGAGAACGGCGACACGACTGAAGCTGGCTGCCGCGGTATCGAAGTTGTACTGCATCTTTTCCCACAGCGGAGATGACGGTTGCATCACTCGACATGAAAGAAGCAGTGTCGTGCCGGGAACCCAAGATATTGGGTCTTTTTGGAGTCCAGTTATCGGCAGTTTGCAAAGCACCGAGTACTAGCGGTCCAATAATGGATAGTTAGCCAAACTCCACGCTCTATCAACACAGATCCACTTCAAGACGTGAGCTTACCTCGATCCGTGCCACCGTTGTCCCCAAAACACGCAGCAAGTCGATGCATTGTTCGCACTGCTGTATCGCGATACACATGACGCCGCCCACTTGAAGAGCCCCTCGCACAAGTCGAAGGCAGTGCGCGACTTCGAAATGCATGGAGCTTCCCGCTGTTGGCTGTGATACGTTGATCCCGAAAAACCGACGACCGAATAAAAGGCTAACCTGCACGGCGAGGCTCTGCTTCCCGGACTCGACAGGTCCAGTGAGTAGCGCTGTTTGGGCATGCCGAGTCGCTGCAAATATGGAGAATACGAATCGAAAGCTTCGCGGCGTGAACACGAGCTCCGCGTTCGGGTTGATATAGTTGAAGCCGTAGGGGACTCGAGCTCCATCCATCTCGACGTGACAGTCGTACCCCACAGTCGTGGTGTCATCAAAGCGATGTTTGAGCTGCAGCTGCCACTGGATACCGAGTCCACCACTGCTTCCTTCAGTGCTGTTACCGGCTCGCACGCTGAGAACATGTTCTGCGACCGCGTCGCGGAACTCAATCTCGTGAAGTCGCAAACTTGATTGGAGAACAATGTCGCGTGGTGACCTCGAGGTTGTCCAATCTGGCTCGCGCGCTCCCAGTACATGATCCATCACGTTGGCATGGAACTCGTGCAACCTGGAGTAGATTTGGTCGAGAGACGTTGCCATGAATGATGCCTCATCGTGTCTGTCCCCAAGAAGGCCGTCCATGAGCTCGCTTCGTAGTATGCGGTCTGCCAGCAGAATACACTGCTCCACCATACGGTCAGTCAAATCACAGCGATGAAAAACACTGGAGTGAAAACTGCAAAAGTACCTGGAGCGGAAGTGCTTGAAGCGCTGCACCATCGAGCCCATTCGAACCAGCAGCTGGTACTTGCGACAGCAGGACGACAGCCTCCTTTGTCCCCTTGCGCAGCATCTCGACCAATCGCTTCTCCACCGATACCAACCACTGCTCTGGTGGACCTCGCGCTTTTAGATTCTTCCCCATTGAGATGGTTTCTGCTTGCGGGAATGCACGTGATGTGACGCTCAGCACGTCTTGGCATGCTTCACGTGTTCCGAAATTTATCCGAGCAACGTTGTCGAAGCACTGATACAGGAACTGTTGGATGTTGTTCACATCACGCACTTTGGAGAGTAAAGTGGCGAGCTCCGTGTTGGAGAGCTTGAAAAACGCAGGAAATGCTTGCCGCTTGAGCTGTTGCACAAAAATCAACATCACGATATCAAGACCAACATCAACTGCTGTAGCATCCAAGTCTCATCGTACCTCGAGATGTTGTTCGAGGTGTTTCGCTGCATGTTCGAATCCTTGAAGCGTTGCTTGCAGAATTTGTCGATACTCAGCATTGATGCCGAACGGAAGACAAAGCGGCAGCTTGAAAACACTCTCCATGATGCTCTTCCAATTCGAATCATGCACCACCAGAGCCTTTCCCTGTTCTGGAAACAGTCGCACGAAGTCTGCCGAAACTAGGCGCTGCAAGTATTCCCACTTTTGGTAGCAGACAACCAGCAGCTCCATCGTTTCTTTTGCGTAGGGTAGATCTTGCAAGAGCTTTGAGAGACGAGTGTGAATGACTCGGGCGAAGGTCGATGACTCCATCACTCGCAGTAGCACCTCACTCTCCTCAATTAGAGTCATGAGCTCAGTACAGTCACCGAGGTAGATCGCATCTCGGCCCTCTCGATCCTTCTTTGCTTGGCTCGGAATCTCTCGAGTGTCCCAGGTTTGTGCGACACTCACAAAACTCTTCGTGATTGCCGCCTCTGCAGTGGCCTCTTCCGACACTTGATGGATCACAGCCGCGTGACTCATCGCTTCAATCTCCAAGAGGTGGCGTAGAGGAAGATCAAGAAATTTGACTTCTTTGAATGTCGGCTCATCATCCGACACCAATTCTGCTGGACACTCGTCTTCATCGTTTGTGTTCGCGTCAGCAAACACTTGTACTTGACGAACGAAGGAACACTTCATCTTGTGTTCGAGCTTTGTCCAGTGACGCTCTTCCAGGTTGTCGTTGCGTAGATCGCGAATGACCGGCGTCAGCCCTTCCAGCACAGATTTGCAGTTTTCGAGCCGCTTAACAGCTCCAATTTGCACCGCTTTTTGCTGCAAACGCTTGATCACCGCGTCAACCTTCGTCAGAATATCTCTTAGATGGCCCAAATCGATGTCTCGCAGGGTTTCGTCCTGCTTTGTCGTGAGGTATTCTTCAGCATCAGCGACTGCCTCCCACAGTTCCTAGCGAGACAAACCAGGATCAGCCAAATCGCACCTTTCCACATGAAGGCTGATAGTGATACTCACATTCTTCAGCTTGAGTTCATTCGAGACGACGACTAAATCGGCGAATTCCTCCGGGGGCGGACGGGAGCTGTGAGAGAACTCACAAAAAACTCGCTGAACCCAAACGAGTTGAGTCGAACGCTCCGACAAAACTTCGGCTTCTTTCTCCAGTGCGTTGGCAAGATTGCGTGCATCATGCGACACGCTTTCACCCGAATTCATCGTTTGGTTTGTCGAATTTGTCTTCAGGGTTTCAATACCACCTGCAAGCTAGACACACAAATCCACAGGTGATAAGCTCCAATGGCACATTGGATGCACGGCTTTGGTCACGTACGTTTTTGACATTTTCTGTCAGCAGCGGCGAGCGCTCGTGAATATCCGCCTCTCGCTTCGCCAGTCCTTGGTTGAGCTGGGCTTTCAAAGCCTCGAATTCAGGGTCACACAGATCAAACGACTCCATGATCTCGGCTGAAACCTCGATATCAAGTCTTCCCAGCATGCGGAAGAGATCATGGATGAACGTGAGGTCATGCTCCTTTTCTTCTACTCCATCTTGAACATCGCGAAGGTGTAGCAAGTATCGCGCGAATTGAACCAGATTCGCACTCACCACGGGCTTCTCAAGTCTTTTGCACGAGTTGCGAACGAAAATGAGAAATGCGTCGCATTTCTCAAGCGCAAGTAACGGGAATAGCCCATGGAGCTCGCGGAGACAGCGTTCGGGCGACGGCAGAAGCGATTCCTTGAGTTTCGTCATGTCGAACTGCAGAAACTCGATGGTCTGGGTCTCTTTTAGCTGCCGTAAATCCTCGATTTGAGAAACAAACCCACGAACGTCCGACTCCATTTCCTTCAGTGGATACTGGCCATTCCGGAATCGAGTGCGAAATTCGTCGAAGTTCACGTTCTCGTTCCTCGTATACGTCGCAAGTACGTTGTCGTATCGTCCAGCAAACGCCATAGCGCCATTGATCGCGCTCGTCGTCAGTTCGTCGATGTTCAAACGCAGCATAGAACAGCTTTGGTCGGTTCCAACGCGGAAAAATAGTCTGTCGTAGTTGGACTTGTTCCACCTTGATTCTTCGTCTTCATCTTCACCATCCCCGCCCCCGTTTGCCGGCTCACCACTGTCTTGGTTGCCTTCGTCACTGTCGCCTCGACTGATTGATGCAGCTCGAAAGTCTTCAGAGAACTCCAAAATCGCGCGGAGTTCGCTGTGCAAGACAATTGATGGGATCGCTCGAAACAGCTCGACAAAACTCGACACAACCTCCTGGATGAGCAGGAAAACGCGATCGAGAGTGGGCTTGAATAGAATAGTACACTTCTTCGACTTGTCATCGACTTGGAGTACCATGCTGATGTTGAAGAGCGCAACAGGAGCGAGAGCCTCGATCTGCTGGACATCCGCTGTGGACCCGGAGCTCAAACTCTCTTCATTCTCCGTATCCACCGCTGGTGTCTTCACAGTGAATTCTTGAATGGAGCACTGCTGCGCGTTAAAATCAGGTAGCACGAGTGCTTGCGCCATCGAGTATTCAACGACGCGCAGAAGCTCGTCAATCCCGAAGGTATCCGTATTCGGTCCGCACCGCTGAGCGAGAGCGGCCATGAAGAACGACTCCAACCTGCTTTCCAACCACACCGCCGCACTTGATCGTACATGCTCAGCTGTGTCGTCTTCGCTCTGAGACCCGCCAGTTGTACCTCCACTGTTGGTCGACCGCACCAACATAGAGAGTTTGGACTCCCAGGCTGCACGCAGAAACCGCTTCGTTTGCTGCTTGTTGAGTTCAATCCTCTGCTGGCTCTTTAATCGAGTGGGTATTGTCAGTCGACTGTTTCCCGCGTTTCTCGCTTCCAGAGTCTGGTGGAATGCGAAAACGTAATCCTGGCGATCAAGAAGTCTCGAAATTGACCCGGCGTTCGCTCCGACCCACAAGTAGTCGCGTAGTAGCTGTGTGCTCCGAGTCAGAAGCGAGTGAAGCTCATCCAAAACCATAAAATCGACGAGTGTGGCGAACTTGGTCAACAGGAAACAGCGCCTGCGTTGAATCGCAGCCATTGTCCAGCGGATTTCATCCAGGGCATCTTGAGGTCGTTGCTGCTGTGCTCGAAGAACTCTCTCGATATACTTGCGATGGGTTGTTCGAAACTGAGCGGCCATCGACAACGAAACTTTCGATGGTTGAGCGTCGGGGTTACCCATCTGGAAATGCTGATGTTGAACGAGCTGATGATTTGCAGTCGCCAAGGCGCGTTCACGCTCGACAAATGTCTCGAAAATGTGGAAATTGCTGCTCTTGCGCGTAGACAACGCGAACTCGTGGCCCGGAAATCCCCCGTACGCGCTCGCAGTGTTGTTCAGGCATTCGTGGCACACGTTTAGAAGAATTTGCTGAATCTGCGCGGTAACCTTGAGGATTTCGAAGCCTTGGCGTTGAACATGATCACTCTGAGGACAAAGTGCGAATGATAGGTTACTCGATCACTAATACGCAGTTTTGTGAGGTACAGAACTTACGCTTTTGCCGGAGAATACGCTGAGGTGGTGGATCGAGCCTTCGAAGTCGACCATCAAGTTCATTGCTTGGAGCTTGCGTAACTCAATTTGCACTTCTCTCATACCAGCGTTCAAGACAGGTTGGGAAAAATAGAGCGACGATAGCAAAACTGTGCGTGCAAGCTCGAACTTTGTCGTGCGAATCCACCGCTTCCAACCGAGAAACGCTTTCCGATAGCGAAAGCTGAGCAAACACAGACCGCATGAGAGGCAAAACAGCAGTGAGCAACATACTATGCTAACTCACAGTTGGAAAGTTGGGAACTTGCAGATCTTGTCGAACTTGGCTTTTTCGCGCTCCCAGTCGGTGGAGGACGCAAAACTGGGCTGGAATTCATCCTCCTTGCAGTAGAATGTCATGCCTGACGAGCTCACTGTATAGTAGTCGAACCGAGCGTCGCGTTTTGTACGCGCCGATATATTGGCGCCAAACAGAGTATCCTATCATCGATAACACAAATTCAGTATCACTCGAATGCCAGCAGGGTGGGGACATCGGGCAGAGAGAGGACCTACATGAGATACAGTCACGATGTCGTAGGGATTGTACTGGCGCCCATGCTCGAAGCAATGCCGCGGAACCGCATACGCGAAAGTATCTCGGTGGTAAGAAGCCATAATGGCCATTGCGTTTGCCGACAAACCAATCGCTGCAATGCCATTTCACATCAAAGTCAGACCGTGGACGTATACACTCGACCTCAACATTGCAAACCTACGCTGTGCTCGCGAAGTCGCCTCTTTCTGTGGGAATTCATCCTGATCCGTCTTCGTCTGCAAACCGGTGGCGCGTGGACTTCCTCCGCGGCTAGCTGCCGCTGCTGAGAAAGGCCGTTTCGCTCGAGGAGCGATTGTTGTGACTGAGGTTGCACTGGGATGGACATTGCTCGGCGCATGGCTGGCCATATCTGGTCCAACAGACGAGAGCTGTGCACTCCTCATTGCCGGAGCGGCTGAGAAAGGCCGCTTCAGAGGTAGCCGTGCGGTCGTCGGGCCTTTCGACATGGGCTGACCAGAAGCTGACGATGGGCGTGACGGCAATCCGTCTTCCTTTTCATGTTTCTGGATTGCCCGCTGCAACTGCGGAGCCCAGTGGCTCTGTTCTTGCAATGGCTGAGTCGGTAGCATCTCGTTGGTTGCCTGGTTGTTGGCTGGATGGGGTGTCGTTGCTGCTACAGGCTGATGGTGAAGCAAGAGATCTTTCCGATGCTGCGAGACGATGCCCCATGACCCCATCAGCGCCGACCGCGGTCGCATAGGTGGCTTGGACAGCAGTACCGCCGGCTTGAGCTCCTTCTCCATTAGAGTATTTCCTACAGAGGCCACTGTGGGGACGACCGTCAAACGAGGGGAAACGTGGGCTCTTGAACGCGCCGATCCCGGGCGAGGCATGTGCAGACGCTCGCTCAGCTTCACAACAACAACAATAGACATTAACACGAGCGTAGCCACCATATAGAGAGGCCTGTAGGCTGCGTACCGTGGCTGCAGCATCGCCATGAGGCTGATTGGCCTCACGAGCGAGCTGCTCAACAGGCACGGATCGAGGCGACGCACGCGCCACGCCGGCCGAGCGAGGCCGCATATTCGGCGGCCGACCAAACTGCTCGTGCTCTTGCATCTTGGATAGGTGTGGCGTTCTTAATTCGGCGTCTCCATGTAGCACAGAGGCTGCATTCTCACGCGCGAAGGCGTCGCTTCTTGCCGTTTGCTTCTGCCAAAATGGAGGCGTGGAAGGACTGGAAATAATGTGGACCACCTAATATTTTGGGTATGTATCCTAAAATAGTAGATTTGTGTATATGGGTACAGTGCCTCTTGAAGATCCGGATCCGCTGAACTTCATATCCAAAGCAGACGTGCAGTACAAGGTGCTTACGACGGCCTTCTTCTATCGAATTTTAAAATGAGTGGCGTGCTGGGTTCCTATGCTAGTTCACACCTGAGAACGTCGCATTTGATGGAAAAATAATCGTCTGCAGACCAGCCAAACTCCCAGCACGAGTGTCCCGTGGCGTGGGGAGCCGAGTCATTTCACAAGTTCGGCAGTGCCGGGCAACACCTCCAACACGCACAGTATCATGGAATCTGACTACGAAATGGTCGAGTTTCGGAACGATGCCGAACAGATCTTGATCAACAAGCTGCAGGTGATCTCGCTGGTCTCTGCCAGGGTCGTCGCCAGTCGCATTTCCTGCCGGCTCTCAATGGAGTACAAGGTTCTGATCGATACCGAAGGCCACGGCTGCTTCGTATTGTGGCACAGCTACAAGACATTTCGTCGCTTTGCGGAGCAGCTAAAAACCAAGACAGGATACAGAGACAGCGGCATCACTAGGCTGCCGCGCAAGCAACGAATTCCGTTCCTGAACACGAAGAACCAAGTGGCTAAGCTCAACGCGTTCCTGACTGCGGCAGTTGAGGCTGACCGCATGCGCTGGGCTATCCGACTCAACAAGAATACCTGCTTCGTGAAGCACAGACGATGCCAAGAGAAGACCGATGTCCGCGAGAGGTTCTCGTCGTCCGCTTCAACAGAATCCTGCAGCAGCTCGAGCGAGCCCGCCAAGCGTGAGCCGATGTCTCGACACGCGCGGTTTTTCTATCTCGTGCGCCGAACAAGCGCCTGAGCCCTCTGATGGCGATCAAAGAGTAAATGACGCTTCATTGTCACGGTAACAGAACATGTTTAACTTCCACTTTGAAGGACAAGCTTGCTAGCATTCGAGATCTGTCAGGACAGAGTGTTTCACCTCCGTAGGCAGCCGTATCTGATCAATAGTGAGGCCACAGCGCAGTGCGCTGAGCGACGTGAGCGTTGAATTACCCGCTAGACTCGCTTGTAGCACGCGCCACGACGCCGGCGGGAGCATGTTGTCATCAAGGGCAAGCCAACAGAGCTGCTTGGCGTATTGGATCGCGTACGACAAGGCGAGGTATCCTTGCTTCTCGTTTAAGCTTGCGATCTGGTTGCTGGAAATGTCGAGTGCAGTCAGCGTCGGGTGGAAGCTCAGTGCACCCAGTAAGATACGGCACCCTTCGGGCTGCAATGCATTGCCAGCAAAGCTTCAGGCACACAATTTGTGAGCTACAGAGGCAAAGGCTAGATTGTTTCTAGTGCGTTCTCACCTGACGGATCGCAGTGTCGATCGCACGCTCTCAAATCCCTTTGCGAGTGCCTTGATACCATCGTGTTGTGGGCGGTAGGCACTACCGATGAGGTCGCATTCGTCAAGTTCGAGAAATTGGAGCGTGTTGTTGGTGATGAGCGCCTTGCCAAGCAGCACAGCGCCCGCAGGTTCAATTGCATTCCGTGATAGCCTACGCCAACACAAGCAAACAGAGTCAGAAAAGGATCGGACCGAGCCCGAACGCAATGCTTTACCAACTGACGTGAGACTGATGAGCGGCGTATTGAGCAGTCCCACATATTCGCACACTGTACTCAGAAGCGGCGCCTTGACGTTGGATCTGGCCATATCGAGCTCCATCGCCTTCGTCCCATCGCTTCGCCCGGTCTTATATCGCACGAGCTCAGTCGGAAGGGGACGGCCGCTGCCGTCGTGCGCTTCAGGCTTGGCACCTGAGTCAACGTTGTCTTCTGCAGGCCTGTCGTGGCTGTGTTCCGAGTCCTCCGTCATCTCATCGTCCGACATCACTCTCTTTGCGTCCATCGCAAGCACCATAACTGCTGAATGAAGCGTCGCAAAGCCGTTGCGATTCCGATCACGACGTTTGCTATTCATTTTTACCTACCCACCTACCACACCAGCGATTTTGCTGCTCTATCCGCCATATACTGAAGCGACTCCCGCCAAGACACGCGCTGCAGCTTTTGCTGGTCGCCCTCAGCCGCCTCGTCCGAAATCTCTTGCACCAACGCGTACACCGCAGTCACATGGATCCCCTTACCCGCGACGAAGTCCTTCTTCAGCCGCAGCACCCCCTTCCACGCGTTCTGCATGCGACCAGCGTGGCAGAGTCGATTGTAGAGCCGTCGCTCGACCCAGCCCACACTGCCGTCGATGACGAGCGAAACGATGAGGAGGAAGTACATGTTTTGTAGATGCTGTCGAATGGCGTGTGCAGAAGGACCCTGTGCTTGGGAG
>JAADVL010001013.1:0-10841 GCA_023334995.1 Pythium sukuiense
CCCCCCCCCCCCCCCCCCCCCAAGCTACTTCCCAAGAGCTACTCCTCCTTCATCGACTATGAAGACCTCCGCTGCCCTCATCGCCGCCGCAGCCATTGCGACAGTTTGGATCGACCCAACCGTGGGAAAGCGTTCATACCTTCAGCGTATCCCCAATGGATCCAAGTTCACCATGGTCCTCGGCCACCCGTCGTTGACCAACCGAACGCCCAACGACTTCGGCTACCAGTTCAAGAAGCACGGCAACAACTGGACCCTCGCACTGTGTCTAGACAACTTCCCGAACACGACCATCATGAATGGCGCTGCCTTCGGTGATCCGTGCTGTGTGTGGAAGATGGGCGCCGTGCCGTACTTTAACATCAGCAACTGGACTGATGTGCCAACAGTTGCGTACACGTGCAACACGACGCTGCCGACACTCGTGCCGACAAACTCAACACCGGCTCCGACGGCTACGACTGTGACGCCAGTGACGACGACGCTGTCACCGCTCGCGACGACTGCGACGCCAGCCACGACCACGCCAGCTCCAGTAGCTACGACGGTGGCGCCAGTAACGACATCTGTGCCTCCTGTCACGACTACGGCGACACCAGTGACGACGACCCCAGCGCCTGCTACTACGACCGTGATGCCTGCGACGACGACGGTTGCCCCAGCGACCACAACGGCAGCCCCGACTGCTACAACCGCTGCCCCTGCGACCACGACGGCCGCTCCAGTCACGACGTCAGCCGCCCCAGTCACTACGACTCCTGTGACCACGACGGCGACTCCTGCGACTACGACGGTGAAGCCTGTGACCACGACTGCCCCGCCAATGTCGACGACTGTGAAGCCATCGAAGACCCAGAAGACGAAGAAGCCCACGCCGTCGCAGCCCCACCACTGCAACACTGGAGATGAAAGTGACGAATAACTCAGCGGAGCGACACGAGTCCACCTTGGCCTGTTGTCGAGGGGCAGCGGGAGGAGAAGGCAAGCAGACACGTGATCTCAAACACTTTGCATACTGTGTGTAGGAGCGACAGTAGGAACTACGGAGCGGTCTCATCAATCCTGCAACAGAAGCAGTGATCGAGGAGACCGACAAAAGTGAATACATCGCGACCTTGTTTTTTAATGGCTTTCCCTTGGTAGCGGTCCCCAATGGACTGTCAGTATGCAGCGCTGTGCAAGAGCGAGCGAAGGAAGCACGATCCTAGTTGCTCTTGATGCGGCACGTTATGGTTGCTACCACTTGTGTCTTCGTCTTCGTGTTCCTCACCGGAATCGAGATCTCGTCGTCCACAGTGAGCTTGTTCGCCTCGCCTTCCCCGATCACAGTGCTTTTCAACAGCGACTGCAATCTCTGTGAGCAGCGCAGCATCTTCCGGCGTAGAGACGATGGCTTCTTCTTGACTCGAACGACGAGATGGTACTTGCAAAGCTCATCATCGGACTGGATGCCCTGCAAGTCAAACGGAGGAACGCTTCCGGTTGCCAGCGGATCGTCGTCCTCGGTTGGTTTGCTGCTCTCTCCCTTGATTGACACCGAAGAACCGTCGGTTAGTTCCCATTCACAAAAGATCTCACTCAGATCGTCGAGCCCAGAGATCTCCCCGATGACCAGCTTGTAATTGGTCGAAGATGAAGGCGTCGCTGCACTCGTCCCTCCGGAAGGAGGCGGCTCCGTCCTTCCCACAGAACATGGCGTGAGTTTTCTCGTTCCCGCGCTATCAGCGATCTCCTCTCGGCTTGCCCAGACGAAGTGCCCATCCAAGTTCACTGCCGGTTCAAGGCCAGACATCTTGGAGATCATGAGCGGATGGAAGTCGGCGTCTCTCAGTCGTAGCAGATCCTGAAGCAGCAGCACGGCCTCTGCCGGAGTCATCTTCTCATCGGTGGACGAGAACACTTGGCCCGAGTACAAGTCGAGATCTTGCATCATGTTGTGGACCGTCGTAGCTGTGCTGACCATGGCGTCGACGTCTGAATGTATCCGAACGAAGTTGGAGTTTTGTCAGCCAAATCAACACACAAATCATACACAAAGTCCACTTACACGGCTGGAGAAGATTGAGCGAGACAAAATCCGGCGCAACATTCGACAGGAACGACAACCCAACCTGTTGTGGTGGTCATCACACACACAAATCAATAATCAATTGGATAACAGCGAGTCCAAGGGCTTAAAAAACCCACATACCTGAAGCTTGGGACCGTATTGGGCCAAGAACGCGGGAGGCACGTCCAGCTCAATCGGCTCTTGCTCGTGGAAGCACGCGTAGGAGTAATCGCTGAGCATTCGAACTTCCACTCTCTTGTCAATATCGTTGTACTTGAGCGTCCACACAGCGGGAAAAAGTCGAAGTGTCGAGTCGGCAATCACTGAGTTGTGGATAGCTCCCAGTCTCTTCCGAACGTCATCATCACGGTCCTGCTTTCGCCACTGATTCGTGACTGTCATGCTCTTCCAGTCGTCGATCCATCCTCGTGGTGGCAGCCACGGCTTGTCTTCTCGAGAGTTTTCCTTTCCGGACCGATTCTCGACATCGAGTTGAACGATCACGTCCTCGATTGTGTGCCGTCCGTAGTCACTGCTCGAATCGACGGTGTATCGTGCGACCGCCAGACCGGGATACTCACGTAGCACCGTTTCCATCGCTGCCACGTACGGTTTAAGACGTCTCCAGGCAACTAAGTAGTCGTCAGCAGCAACTTCGATACGGATGACATCGATCGTCTTCACACCGCTCACCAACGATGCAACTGCGACACTGTCACGCGTCGCAATATCCTGGAAATTAAAGCGGAGTCGAACATTCCGCTCTCCGTGGCCTCTGGAGACGAAGGCAAACTGGGTGAACGCTGTCTCGGACACGTCGACGGGTACCTCGTACTCCCAACAGACAGTACTCTTCCTGCCGATACCCGCATCCTTCAGTAGGGTTTCTTGCTTGTTCAAAGGAGGGCGCTTACCAACGGTGTCGTTGTTCCAGCACGCATGAACGACCATGTCGGAGTCCGCAACCATCGCGCCTTGTGTGGCTGGATACACGAGTTTCAGATGCTGAAAGAAGCACTTGAGCTGAAGCATTTCGTCCTCGTCGAGCTCGGCCCAGATAGCGCGTTCTTTCAGCGACGCATGCTCCACGACGCCATCCGCTTGCGCAACTTCGATAATCTCGTTCAGACTTCGTAAGACGCGTTTTGGAGAGAGGATCACCGTCTTCGCGATCGCACTACCCTTCTCATCCCGCACTAACCACAACTTGCCCAGTGCGTGAAGATTGTCGAGATAGTTGCGGCACTCTTGCACTGTCACATCGTCGATCATCTTCGCCAGATATGCGCAGAGGTACCGCACATTCATCATGATGCTTCGTCGCCTGTTTGCGTTTGAAAGCTCTCGAATCGCGGTGAGGACTTCAGTCTGCTTGGCTCCCAATGTAAGGACAGCCTCACTCCTGTCGGTAATTGCGGATAGCAGATCGTCCACGTGCACCGGGTTTTTTTTTTTTTCGTTTGAGATGCTCCACTTGCGGTCCAAGAGCCTGGCAAGATGTGTTTCCCAATCGACGCCAAGAGCTCCGAGATCCTCGAACTCGAACTGGTGCTTCCAAGCTTGCAATCGTCGATTGAAATCCCTCTCGATTCTCGTGCGGCAGATTGGTTGCACCAGATCGTCTTTTGTCCCGACGATCTGAAAGTCGGCTCTTGGATACCGAGCGAAGATGATACGAATCCACTAGAGAATATTCTCTGCCACAAACCGATCCATCGCTTCTTCATCTCGGATGTGCTTGGCGTATTGGTGGAGATCCACGCAGATCAGGTAGACCGTTGGCTCAGAGAAGAAATTAGGAAGTACCCCTTGGAGTATATCCACACCTTGAATATCCCAGAACGCGACACGACCGCTGTCTGCGTAAGTCTTGACGATATCGACACCAACGCGACGTGTGTCTGCATGACTGTGCGACGTCTTCTCCGACTGGAATGACTTGATAAGACTCGTTTTACCGGAACCACTTGACCCGAGGACACACACGCGAAGATATTGGGTCTGTTCTGGAAACAACTTGGTCAACTCGTTGTAGTGCGTTTCAACTGCGCGAGGACCATCCTGGATTTTCTCCCACGGGACTGGAGTGAGCGGGAGGCGTGACGCTCTTTCTCGTAGCCACATTTTGATGCACAGAATGAGCGCTCGCACCACTTCAGAGCTTTGTGGCGGACCATTCAAGAGAGAATCTCTCTCCGAATCCGACAGGGAAGCGGCTGAATCGGGTTCAGACGCAAGCCACCTTGACCATGGACGTGGACGGTAATAGCTGTCTTTACCCACCGTGGATGCGTCATCCTCGTCTTCGTCATCGTTCCCACGTAGAAAGTCGCTTACAGCTTCCCCTTCGCTGTCTTCGTCCCCTCCAGTCATCTCGCGATTGGCCAGATCGTCATCGTCGCTTTCATCGCTACCATTGTTGCCACGACTGCCTTCCCTGCCCAAGTCACTTGCATCATCCTCTTCGTCATAGCCTTCATCACTACTATTTGTGTCGTCTTCTTCTCTGTCATCATCGTCGGCAGAACTGTCGTAGTCGTCGTCACCACGCCCATCTTCGTCTTCGTGTGCACAGCTCTCGCCACTGTTTTGACTTCCACTGTCCTCTTCTTCGTGTTCTGCAAAATCGCTCAGCAGTACTTCTCTCCGACTATCTTTTTCCTCGTTCGTTGCCCACTCGTCGAGCGTGTCAGCGTACTCTTTTGTCCACTCCGCTTTATGAGATAGCAGAGCGAAGATGATATCCACGGTTTTCTTCGAGAAGCACCGACCGACGGCGAGAGCACGGCCGAGAGGTGCTGTCCCACCTTCTGCCTGCCTACTAGCGCATGCTCCTTTTTCCAACAGGATGCGCACGAGGGCACGATTCTGTTTGTCAACAGCATGATGCAGCACGCTCCAATCATCCTGCTCACAAATTCGCACTTCAGTTAGAACACCGACAGAAGGAACCAAGCTGATACTTTCAAGTATCCCCACCTCATCAAGTTCATTGATGACCTTCGTAGCACCTTGATCAAGTAAGAACTTGACAAGACTCGTAACGTCTTTGACACGACGTCCCATTGCCACATGCAGCACCGTTCGCCCACACTATTCATCCAGAGTTAGCCACGAAGTAGTGAGTGATGAAGCTAGGATTTCACGTACATTGTCTTTTGCTTCGAGGCTGACACCTTCGTCGAGAAGGTAAGCAATGAATTTTGTGTCTTGCCGCTTGACAGCCACATGCAGAAGCGTTTTCCCGGTCTAGTCACACCGTTATCGTGAGCTCATCGACGGCCCAGTGCACTCAAGAGAAATATCCGTCGGCACACCTTGTGGTCTACAGCCTCAAGATTAAGTCCCCTGCGCCGGAGATCCTTGAATAACTCCAGTTTGTTGTTCTCGCTGGCGTCCTCCAACAGCGACAGTTCTCGTCCCTACCAGCCACCAATACAAAGAGGGTTGAGGAACAGGGACAGCTTTTTGAATTCGAGAACAACGATAACGAACCTTCAGGAGGGATTTGATGATGTCCTGGTCATCCAAATACTGGATGAGGTCAATTCGATCTGCAGCCAAAGCCTCATTCAAGACACTACGCCGTGCCTGCGAAATAAATGCGTGAGCTTGTCAGAAGGAAATACGTTCCACACTGTCATAACGAATTCAAGGATACCTCGACGTTCACGGAAACCCCGTTTGCAATGAAGTGTTTGAGGATGTCTTCTCGGCCGGTCACAGCTTTCAGTGCTGATTTCCCATACTTGTAAAGTCACTGTCAGCTGAAAAACATCGAAGCACATCCACATCCATCGACACGCACCATAGGAATGCCAGACTTCACAAGAAGATCGATGACGTCAGGATCTCTCCGTGCAACAGCACTCTTCATGAATTCCCTCTTGCCCTAGATCCAGTATCACGGCATTACGTCATTTTATTCCTCTTCCACGGATTAAGCAAGCAAGTAAGCGTACCGTTTTCGGGAATGTGAAACCTTGCCCGAGCAGAAACTCGATCATCTCAACACTCGCATGCTTAGCAGCCAGCAGCATCATTTGTCGGTTGGCCTGGTGATATCAGACATCTACTTGAGAGACTGACGCCCACAGATAGATAGGGGCGTGTTCGGTACCTCGTCTGTCGTCACGGGATCCTGTTTCCAGCCTAGGCTCTGGAGGCATCTCACCACTGCCATGTCGCCATTCTTGACGGCAGCTTCGAGAATCGCGTTGACCAGCTTGGACCTTCCATGGATGGAAGTGCTATGCGCCATATTCACGTCGATTTCCTCTTCGGCGACAAGATGTTGAAGGATCTCTTCATTCCCACTCTCCACCGCAACCCGCAGGAGCTCTGACTTCTCCTGTTTAAGGTTACACAGTCGTTCAGTAAACCCTCGCAAATTCGCATGTGAAGCGTAGCGCACTCACTACGTGATTTGGCCTCGGTCGTAAGTACTTCAAGACACGCCAGAGCACATCTTGCACAAGGTCCATCCGTTGATACTTGATTGCTGCGTGGAGCAGCAGGCGACGGCCCTATCATACAATACTCAGCGCATGAATGCCTGGCTGGCTTCCAGTTTATTTCAACGAGGCCAATTCGTACCTTTTCCCTGGTAGCCTTCCCGGCCCCTCTCAACCTTCTCAAGACCTTGATCACGCCCTCGTGGCTTCCTTTCACCGCAAGGTCGTACAATGTATCATCATTCTACACAAGACAAAAGCCCCGTCGTAAGTTTGTGAATGTGACCCGGGATGTCTTACAAGCCCGATGACAAACCGTGTTGCGAGTGTCGATGCAGAACCTGGACCCCCACACTATGTCGTAGGCGACGCCGGACAACAGATACTTCAGAATTGGCACTGCGGTATCTCCAACTTCCACTGCTCGATGGAGTGGTGTGAATCCTTCCTGTAGATGAAATACAGAGATCAATCGCCTCAAATCGCCGATAACAAGGGCATCGTTCATGAACAAACCACGCACCGAATCTTTTTCGCCCACTGACGCGCCTTTACAGATCAAGAACATCACTTTCGCAAGCGCTTGGTACTTGGACACCACCGCCACGTGCAAGGGCGTGCAGTAGTCCTGTTGATTCAATTACGCAGGCAAACAATTCGTCAGCTCCGATGGCGTCGCTCCATGCCTCAAATGACCTCTCACGCCGCTCTTCTTATCCATGTCGCCGTCAACCGCGCATCCCTCATTGACGAGCTCCACCACATCTTTGCGCGAGCCCTTCCACGCCGCTGCGTGGAGCCTCCCGAACGACCGGATACGCGCGTCCTCCTCACTCTCGCTGTCTTTCTCACGTCCGTTCTCCATGGCGGCGTCCTGTAAAGCGACTTCCGCTGGAAATCTGCGTGTGCCACCTCGCCACACACTGGTCAGCGGAGGCGCGGCCAAGTTCCTCCTGGCGGGCATCGCAGCGTCCCCGTCTGCATCAGTGCGGCATGATGTGCCTGACTTTGGACCTCTTCAAGTGATGGGCTTCGAAAACGAATGATACAGTTGCTACCCTTTAGACACTGTCGGTGCACGAAAAGTTGGCTTGTTCTTGTGTCTGATTTACGCATATTCACTCATTTAATGGTCAAATATACTGAATTAGTAGTATAACTAGCCAAGATAGAGGGACAATTTCGTACTTAGCACATTCATGGAATGCGCTTGAGAACCAAGGCTAACAAGCGCTCTTATAATAATGGGCCGATTGGGGTGAGCTTTGCACTTCTGGACAGCAAAACGATGTCCATATGCTCTTATGCTCAAATATCGTAACGTCCAATTCCTATACTTGATATTTGTATGGTGCAATTCGGACACTGGTTCTCAAGTCCTTACACAGAATTTGCTCTTGTATCGTAGGTCCTTATAACTGTGTGGGGGATCAGATCCGATCCATTTTCCTCAGACTTAGCGAAGCTGTTGGTTTAGTGCCACCCCATTTGAATGTCTTATGTAGCCATTTAGCGAACTGTCTCTCTCCGCGAAAGTACGACAATGTCACTCTATCGGGAGACTGTCACAGCCGCCTTTCGTGTGAGCAGCTCCTCTTCCACTTCCCAACCCGTCTCCGAAATCCCCGCGCGCATCATGGCGACGACGCCGCTGACGTCGCTGGCGCCTGGAGAGCCACACGACGGCGCGAATGGCAAAACGGCGGCACTGGTGATGACCTGCTCGGCCATGCTGTCACTCGCTCTAGCACTGAGGCTACTTGTCATCTGCACCATCACGCGGAAGCTGAAGGCACAAGGCCACAATAACCCCCAGAGACGACGCTCGCTCAAGATGCTGCAGCACGCACTGGACGTGAGCGTGTACATCGTGCTGTGGTACGGCATCAGCATCGGTATGACGCTGTTCAACAAGTGGTTTCTGAGGGTCTGGACGGGCACCGGGTACCCGTTCGCGACGACTATGACGTGTCTGAACATGTTCCTCAAGTGCGCTTTGTCTCGGCTCGCGAACCAGTGCAGCCCTACGAAGATGAGTCCGCTAAGACGCAACGTGTACTGGAAGCTCGCAGTTCCGATCGGGTTGTGCACGAGCCTCGACATCATGCTGTCCAACCTGTCGTTCTTCTACATCACCGTGACGTTCTACACCATTGTCAAGTCGGGAGCCAACGTCTGGAATCTCTTGTTCTCCGTGTGGCTCGGCCACCAGCGTGCTTCGTTATCGCTGTTTGCTGTTATCCTACTCATCTCGTCGGGTATCGGACTGGCGAGTTACGGCTCCACGCAGTTTGTGCTCCACGGCTTCATCCTTGTGTTGGCCGCCTCGATCATAGGCACGCTGAGGTGGGTTCTCACACAGTCGCTGCTCAAGGAGATGGACGAGTCGTCCAACCGCATCCTCGCCGTCGTATACTACATTTCGCCTGCCAGCGCCTTGGGCTTGCTGCCCATCGCGATCTTCACCGAAGGCCAGGAGCTCATCCAGTCCAAGTTTGTCGCCGACTCGCATCTTCTCGTGATGTCGCTGCTGTTCATCTTTGTCAGTGGATGCTTCGCGTTCGCACTCATTTTCGTCGAAATCCTGTTGGTGAAGAAGACATCCGCGCTGTCGCTTGGCATCGCTGGCAGCTTCAAGGACGTCGTGCAAGTGCTGCTAGCGGTCGCGATCTTTGGCGATCAACTGAGCCCCATCAACGTTGTCGGGCTCGTCGTCGCGACGTGTGGCATGCTGCTGTATACTTTCATCAAGCACAGCGAAGCCAACAAGGCGACAAGGTATTCCCAGCTTCAGACCTCGGATTTCCAATCCCCGAGAGACAAGCCAGAGCTTGGATGCGAAGGCATATCGCCAGTCGTCGTCACCTTGGAAGAACTGAACGGCACAACGACCTCCACGTCGGCAATGGCCTCATCGGCCAAGGGCTCTGGCCCGGGCGTTGAGCTCACGAGAAGAGAGAGCAAAGAATACAGCCACGACGCGTTCACAAACGCCTAATAACTTCAAACCGACACCAACCATACTGTACGCATCAATAATAGACGCCAAGGGCTCCAAGGAGACTGAGAGCATTTGTGCTCTGTAATTTCAAGCGTAATCTGTCTATCGACCAGGTCTGGCAGACGGAAATCCTTCCGTACAGTGGAACAAGTGCAGTAAAGTCCAGCGTGAGCCCACCAGTCGACCCGTGCCATCGCACGCGAATAATTGTGGCTTGGCATTGGAGTGCATAGCAAAGGATGTACAGCCAATACTGGTCGGGACGGTTCAATAGTATCCTACACGGGCGTTTTGCACGTTATATCACGGTTTCTGTGACAGAATGAGTTCTCTCTCTGTTCGAAATGTTGCGATCTTGGCTCTGAATACGTGGGCAGAAGCCATCGTCTCAGGCAGCCAGACGAGAATACGTCTGTATTCTCCTCCATGGCACTGCACATGGATCTGGACGGATGGTGCCATTGGAAAATGGTTTTGTACGAGGCGGGGAAGCCACGTGGTGTCCGGCCAGACATGCGACTTGACTCCATGTGCTTTGTATTACGTCTCGTCCTGGTCGGTCGACAGCATCACTCGCCCAGGTCGTGTGCTCGGAAGGCTCCACCAGTCATGACAAAAAGAACCCTCTTGAATTGGATCCAGAGAGCCAATGAATGAGACGCCAGCAGCCACGCTACGATCCAGAGAAACGGCTTGCTGTCACAGCCACGCTCGGAGGCCTTGGAGCCACGCCTTCCTCACACTGGCCCAACACAACACTTTCATATTCACACCGCATTCGTCCACCATGGGCTTCCTCATCGCCTCTTCTTCGTCTGTGCGTGATGCTGTCCAAGTCCTCTCCTACGTCGCGCTCGCCACGGGTATCAGCGTGGCGATGACACTATTCCTCAAGTGGTTTCTCCACGTTTGGACCGGCACCGGCTACCCGTTCGCTACGACCATGACGTGCCTGACAATGTTCCTCCAGTGGTTCTTCTCGTACGTCCTGCAGACCCACACTGGCAGCAAGCGCCCGCCTCCTCCACTGAGCCGTTCGGTCTACTGGAAGCTCGCCGTGCCGATCGGGCTCTGCACGTCGCTCGACTTCCTCTGCTCCAACTTGTCGCTCACCTACATCACCGTCACTTTCTTCACGATCGTCAAGTCTGCCTCCCACGTTTGGACGCTGCTCTTCTCGATTTGGCTCGGCCACCAGCGAGCCTCCTGGTCGCTGTGTTTCGTGATCTTGCTCATCTGCTGCGGCATTGCGTTGTCAAGTTATGGCTCCGCATCGTTCGACCTCCGTGGGTTTCTGCTTGTCATCGCTGCATCGTAGTGTGCCGAAAGGGTTAAA
>JAADVL010001014.1:0-10808 GCA_023334995.1 Pythium sukuiense
GCAACACGTCGGACTCAGAGCTCGAGCGACTAAACAAACAGACCAAACGTTCTCGAACACAAGCGGATGCCCACTGCCAATGCAATCAGCCATCGTGCTTGATGCTCTCGCCAGCAATTCGTTGGCTCTCGCATTTGAGCTGCAGGGCCTTTGGTGCAAGTATCCATTCTTCAACTGGTCAAAAACACAGACCGGTTTTTACAGAGCGCCACTGACTTTCCGTTGCAGTTATGTCGCCCGACATGTCTTCCTGCACCATACCCGCAACATGGTTGCGACATTTCTGCAACATTTTCCGACATGTCATCTCCAAGCTTGTCCCTGTTGTAATCACCACCCTGACCAGCGCACTCCAACGGGACACCCTGCCACATCACGACCGGAACGCCAGTTCACCGCGAGGCAACATGGAGACGCCGCCGTCCGACGCCCTGAGCCGCGAGGGCAGCGACCGCATGCTCTCCAGCCAGTCGTACTCGCAGTCGCTGTCGGCATCCTTCGCGCGCAGCGACGACGGCGAGTTCGACCCGGACGCCGGCCGCCCCACGCAGCAGTACTACCACAACCCGAGCTTCGACTTCGACGCGTACGGCGACGGCGTGGACATCGACGACATCCGCGCCAACCGCACGACGCTAGCGGCTTCAAATGGCCATGGCGACCACGCATCCATCGTCGCGCAGCCGCTGTCGCCGCTGTTCCCGTCGGCGCGGTCGTCCAGCGCCGGCGCGTTGCCGCGCATGTCCTCGGCGTCGACCATGAGGCACTCGCGTGGCCCTCCGCCGCCTGTGCCATCACTAGGGCCTACGCTTCCATCCTCGGCGCCGTCGTCGACGAGATCGCGAGCCCAGGCGCCAGGATCGCAGCGCTCTGTGCACGAGAGCCTGTCGTACTTGACCGAGACGCCGATTGAAGAGTACGTGGCCAAGTACCAGGTGATCAAGCACTCATGGCGCGGCAAGTACGAGCGCATTTTCGCATTGAGCCCCACACGGTTCTGCACGATCGACCCGAAGGACTTTGAAGTCACGAATACCTGGCCACTCACGGCGCTGCTGAACGTGCAACTGGATGATACGGATGCCGAGGGCTTCACGCTGTTCCTCAAGGGCACGAAGAAGGACGAGCAGCTCAAGTTGCGGTGCCGCTTCCGCTCGCACTTGCTGTCGGATCTGTATCGCCACCAGGAGCGGTCGTCAGGGTCTCGCGGCTCGCGCGTGCAGACCCAGTTCCCGTGCACGAAGTGGGGACGCACGGGTGTCAACATGGACGGATTGGTCGAGATCGGCAAGGACGGACTCTCCTTTCTGCGTCGCGACGGCTCACTGCGATCGACGTACCTGTTTGTCGAGATGAACCACGTCTCTGTCGTGTCCGGCTCGAATGACGCCTTCGTAATCGGCTACGGAGGTCGCCCGCGATTGTTCTTCAGTGACCGAAGGAATAACATTGTGGGTCTCATCAACTCCACAGCGGCCAGCTTTGGTCTCAACTTGTCGACACGCAGTGGACTCACCGTCGCGAGCGTTCAGCAAGAGCGACAGCTCTACGGGACGGATGTCGGGGCGCCATTTGTGCAATTTCATGTGCAGAAGCTCACGCGCAAGTACTCGACACCCATTGAACGAACACTGTCGCTGCACCAGAAACACCTCGTGGAATTGGACATGAACGGCGGTGTCGTATCCTGCTTCCCGTACGGCCAGATCTACGTGCTCGTTCGATCGCCGCACAACCAAAGTCAGTTTGACGTGCAGTTTCTCAACGGATCATCGTCAGCGCAGTACGCGTCGAACGACCGAGATGGCGTGCTGGCAGCGATCTACGATCTGTGTGTGACGTGCAACGAAAACTCGGAGCTGTTCATCACGAGCGCGAACAACGAGCGTGGCTTGCGGCTTCTCCCAAGCTTTGCGACCGAGGACACGGCCGAGACGCACATGTTTTTCGGCGACACATCGATTGGAATCTGCTTCCTGCAGCGCATGACGGCGGTAGGCAAGTTTAGCGGCACTCGCAAGTCGTCGGATAGAGGGTATGTTGGATTATTGCGCACCGCCGTGACCCGGAGCGAGTCAACTGATATGGAGACATGCATACGTAGGTTCATCGCGATTGTGCAAGAGTTCAACGCCAACGTACCGGCCAGCGGCATCCTGTACGACACCAAGCAGAGTATCATCGTCGAGGCACTTCGCCCAATCGGTGCCCAGCTCTTCTTCATCTCGAAGGGCTCTCCCATCGCGTCAAGATCGGCCGTGACCCTATTGCAGGCCTTGTTCCGTATCTCGTCGTCGTTTTACGGATTTCGCGAGGTCGCACAGATCCCACAACTTGCGGACGCGCTCACTAATCTGCTCAAGCATGGCGACGAGTTCGCCGTCTTCTGGACGACGCTTCTGTTGAAGAAGCTGACCGTGCACACCGTTCGCCCGTCATTCAGTACGTGTGTTGGTTACGTCGGATTATACCGAGACGCTCAATCGCTTACTCATTTGCGCTCCTGTTCTCTCAGAGATCGATGGGCCTTCACTGAAGTCGAGTGAAGATGTCGAAGCCTACAACAAGTCCTTGCTCTTCGGCAACGCTGCTTTAGTCCAGGCCATGATCGGTCACTTGCACGGTGTAGATATCCGTGGCTCAACTCCGACTTCGGAAGCCCGGTATCGCATCGGGCCTCTAGTGATAATGGGTTTGCTGCAGTCACTCGAGGCTGCGCTGTGTTCGCGCAAAGTGACGACCGCTCCCGCCGAGTTCCAATTCATCATAGCTGAGATCGCCAAGTTCTATAGTACACTGCTGAAGATCCTGTTCCAGTCGAGGTGTGCGACTACTGTGGAAGCCTGTACCTTGCTGCTCAAGGCCATTGTTGAAGAATGTGATCCAGCCGTTGCAACACAGATCCGAGATGCTGCGCTTGCGGAAGGAATCGTGCTTCGCCACTTCTACCAAGCGATTTTCGACGCATCTTTCGACCAGCGCTCCGTAAGTCGGTACCTGATCTCACTGTGGATGAGCCACCATCCACCATCGAAGCGTTTATTGAAGCGCATGCTGCCCGATGGGTTTCTCGCGTTGCTCCACGAGCCTATGCCTTCAGTTGCTGAGCTCCAGGAACTCGACACTATCGAGCGTGAACAGGGCAACAGCTCTGTCGTCGAAGAGCTTGTCCGCTTGTCGTCGCTCAGTGATGAGCAGATGTACGGCCAAGACGGATGGTCGGCAGCCCCCAACGGCAATGGCAGTCCTGCGAACGGAGCTGAACAAACTGTATTGGGACGATCGGGATCACTCACCCATCTCGTCGATGCGCCACCGCTTCCTCGCGACCGAAGAAGCATGGCGCCGCTGGAACCACGCACGTCGTTGATCGTTGCAGCTGCCTCGGCCCGAGAATCTCTAGCACTGCAGATCGAAAGTGACTACACGAAGTCGCGAATGCTGCAGAAGATGCAAAACTCGTTTCTCATGGCATCGTCCAGAAGTGGGGCCAACCATAAGGATGAAGATCGATTGAGTGAGTCGTCGCGTGATTCCAGCAGAGGCATCAAGCGCCATTCGTCCAAGTCTGGGAGCGAGTATGAGGAGTCCCAGCGCATGCGAAAGCGTGATATAGCGTACGACTTCATCGCCGGCGCGATCACACGATCCAAGACCCAGCGTCCGCATCCAACGAAGATCAAGCGTGGTTCGAGAAGTGGTGCAGCGGGCGTGTACATGCGAGACAATCGCGAACCTGAGAACTTCCGCGTGCTGTTCTACACACTTTCTCAAGACCATGAACGCGTCGACTTGATTTGGAACTCCACGACGCGAGCAGAGCTCAAGCGTGCTTTGCTTCGTGAGATCCAGCTCTTCGGCACGTATCAAAACAGCAAGGCGAGCGGGAAGGCGGTTTGGAACTACGAGGACTTCAACGTGGAGTATCCGAGCCTTCACGACGAGCCTGTCGTCGGCGGGTGCTACCTTCGCGTTCTGTGTGGTCTCAGCAAGTCTCACCACAGCAATGAACTTTCGAATGGAACTGCGAAAGAAGACCGATTCGTGGTGTTTGAGCCAGAGGCGGTCAGCGTTCGAGACGCGAAGAAGCTCATTGAGCGGTTATATCGCCGGATCCTTCGTGAAAACGTCAAGGCAGAGCACCACAACCAGCTTGAGATGACGCTAGCTTGCACGCAGGGCCTGATCATCGTCGCTGGTGCGTATGCAGGGATCGGTGACATGACGGAGCTCGATGAGATCGACTATCTCGTGCAACTGATGCTGGACACCGTGCGCGCGCCTGTTCTTGAAGGTCTGCTCCAAGGCGTCCGAGCGCTGGCACTTGCAAGACCAAACGCGAGAATGCTGCTCAAGAAGGACACGGTGCTTGAAACCATCGTACGTTTGCTGCAGTTGGGACACATCAGTGACCGTGCACACAGTATCGCGTCGCCCAAGCAAGTCTGGAGAATCCTCGCTCAAGGACACGACGGTTCGGAAGCATCATCCGAGCCTTTGTCGGTGGATGAGCTTCGCCTCTGGATTGCGAAGAAGAAAGTCGCGTCGAGCGACTGCTATGTCGTGCGCTGTGGCGACAACGTGTGCGAACCCAATGAGATCGAGCAGGCGAAGGTTCCACTGATGAAGACGCTCCAACTTCGCTGGGAAGTTGGCATCCACGGTGAGCTCTCTCCACTGCAGGTCGCCCACGACGCGATCCAGACACTTCTTGCGATCGCCCACAGTAACGCGCTGCTCGACAATCCCGCCACCAAGAAGTCGCTGTTCCCTGTTGTGCGAGCAAAGATTGCCCTTTGGAAGCACGCCCGTGACGTCCTGCCGCTCATTGCGCGCTACAATCACCCGCTGCTTTCAGAACGAGCGGCCAAGCTTCTCAATTTACTCTACGACGAGTCGACGTTGCCTCCAGTGCAGCAGCAACGAATCTGCGGGCATGAAGACCTCACCCACCGGTCGTCGCTTCACTTGTGGGGCTTGTTCTACATGGCATTCTTGGTCGATACGTTGAACTTTGAAGACTTCGCTGGGCTGCTCAAATCGACGCACCTCCACCAAGACGGACTCGATGGCGTGAGCGCACTGATAGGCATTCTTCCGGAGGCGATGATCGGCAGTCTCGAGACAACAAGTGTCCAGGAATTCACCCAAGTCTTTAATGGCACTGTCGCGACACCCGACGTGGTATGGAATCGCGAAATGCGACTGCATCTCCGTGACAACTGCCTCGCGCACTTGGACGATTACCTTGAGTATCTGCAAGAAGACGTGCAGAGCCAATGGCGGTTCTGTCCCATGGCACCCGTCACGTACGCCGAGCTGGAGAAAGAAGTGTGGTGCGGCGGAGTTTACCTGGGCAAGTTCTGCGAACATGAAGACTTCACGATAGGCCAGCCGGTCGAGTTCATGGAAAAGTTGACACGCAGGTGGCATCGCGAAACGGGGCGCCTAGCAGCCAAGTTCACGTACGAGGAGGCAGCGGAAGTTCTCGGTGTTATCTTCCAGTCGCCGTCACGAGATGTCCAACCAGCGTACCGAGCAGCATTCAAGAAGCGAGCTCGCGATCTGCAAGACGAGGACCTGGACCTCGAAGCGTACAACGAACGGTAAGGATTCACCTGTGGATTGCACTCCTGTGGGAAGTCGTCTCACATCATTTTCTCTGGGTGTTTGTGTTTAGGATTTCGATATTGCGGGAAGCGTACCGCGTTGTGACGTGTCCTCGACACAGTCTGCTCACTGCTGGACATGACCCCGTCAACTTGATCTTGGTGCTCAACTCGCTCGTGAAGATGTGCGATCGATACACAGCTCAGCTAAGCGAGTACGAGTTCGACTGCTACGGTCCACTGCTTGCACTGCTTCAGTCGCACTGTACAGCAGAAGGCCAGGTGCCAGAGTTTACGACCAACGATGAACGATTTGATATCGCGATGCGAGCGTCCGAGCTGCTGTTCAAGACATGTGCTGTGTCAATTCGAAACGGCGAGGTACTGCTGAAGCAGCCTGACCTGGACTCACTCGAAAAGGTCGTGCGCTTCTGCGTGGACTCGATGGCCGCAGAGCCCGACACGCACAACCCCAAGTTCGACAAGATCTGCTTCTTCGTGCTCCAGACGATCACCGGGCTGCTCGCCTCGCAGGCTGGACGCATGTGGATCTCGGACACGACCACGCTCATCGTCGACATGGCCCGCATCCTTTGGCTCTGGAACCATGGCGCAGCTGTGACGTCGCAACGCGTCGTAATGTCCAAGATCATTCAGCAAGTTCTCGAGAGTAAGTAGCTGGGGGTGTTCTCTCTTCTGAATTGGATACTGACGGTGATGCTGATGTTTTACTAGGCATCTCCCGCATGACAATGCTGAAGGCGAACCAAGAGCGGATCCTTCGCACTGGCGCACCGTGGCAGCTCGTGCTGCTCTTTTCTCGCTACGATCTCGGAGTCGACGAAGGCTCTGTGCGCTCGCGCTTAGGCGTGACGGTCTCGTCGGAAGAAGAGTATGACACGATCGCCGATGAGGTTCAGAACCTCTTGGCAATCATGTCAGTTCGAGCGCTCTGTCGTCTGGGTGGATTCTTCCCTCATGAGAGCGCGCTCGCCTCGCCACGTGATGAGCACTTGTCGGAAGCAATCGATGCCCTCTTCACGCCAAACCTCGCGAGGTTGCTGCTTCTCGAGAGCCACCACGAGTTCTTGAAACTCTTCCACAGCGATTCGGAATCCTACACTCTCCACTGGGACGAAGACATGCGTCAAGAGATGCTCGGCTTCGTGCGACCACGAGCGGCAATCGAGCCTGCGATCGAGACCAACGAAACGTTCGAAGATGCCATTCAGTTCCGATTCGAAACGCTCTCGCACGTGTTTGCTCTCGGGGAGATCTACATCGATGCGCTGGTTGCGAGTCTGACGGTGCTCCAGCAGAACGAAGTGCCAGCCTCACTCAATGATCTGGGCTTGACAGAGCGCTTCTTCCGTGAGCTGCTGTCGTTCATCGACAATGGCAAGCTACAGAATCCTGCTTTCAAGACTGTCAAACGGGTTCCTGAGGCGGAAGAAGAGGCTGAGAAAGACAGTCGGGAAGAAGAAGACGAAGTGCTACAGCTTCGTCCACACTGCGGTTGGCACTTAGAGCAAGCTGAATTAGAATCGACGTACCGCGTCGTCGCTCTTCAGTGCATGGCACTCACAAGCGAAGTGGTGCCCACGCTGGTGGAGCGATACGTCGCCAGTGACGCTCAAGTGATCAAGATGCTGCTGCGTCAACTCTTCCCACCAGACAACGAAGTCCACCAGAGCGACGACGATGATGACACGAAGACGCTCGTGTTCTCGCCCGAGTTGTACGAGTCGGCCAGAGATCACTGTATCGTGACGCTCGATGCGCTCTCACCTCTCACTGGTTTCGGTACGGCGGCGTACGACGTTGGAATCTGTGAGATCCTGATCGAGGTTGTGAACGTTTGTCGGGATGTCGGGCCTCAAGTGTTACTGATTCTGCGAAACCTCTGCCGAACAGCGGCTCGAGCGGACTTCGTCACGGACATTCTTCAATCGGGAATGTACATCGAGTTCATCGGCTGGCTGATCGGTGTGGAGGCAGTCGAAACTGAAGAAGACAAGCAAATGGCTGAGGCACTACGACTGCCTGCCGCTGAGCTACTGGGTGAGATGGTTCGCTTCTCCGGCGCGTTGAGTGTGGAGAGCTTAGCGACGCTGAACCGGTTCTTCCCAGCAGCGTTGACGGACCAGCTCGCGTCAGAGCCTCACACATTCACGAGCTTCTTCCAGCGCGACCACGAGACGCCCGAGCTCGTGTGGAACTCGGTGGCCCGTGAGTTCTTGCGGAACAACGTCATCAGTCTGCTCAACGAGTACTACACTGCAGCTTCCGGCGACGATGACGATGAGACGAACAAACCACGAGAGACGGCCAAGTTGCGGCTGGATGCCCACGTCGTGGACTACGCGAGCGTGTACCCAGAACCGTCCGTGGGCAACGTATACCTGAACTTGTACATCCGCAACCCGACACACCGACTGCGCGATCCACTGTGAGTGCCCTCCTGTTCTTGCAGATTGTATTTGAGCTCATGCTGACGGTTGACATTCCGTTGCTCAGATATTTTGTGCGATGCATGTGGACCGAGTACGAGACGCTGTACGGCGATCTCTCCCACTTGTCCTCGTCACTTCGCCAGACTCGAAGCCCAGACGATGATATGATGGCCGAGACGGGCGAACGCTTCTTGGATCTGGTCACGGCTTGCTTAGTTTGTGCGCTTCGTGTAAGTACTCGCGTGCTTTTTTATCTCTATGGCCGCTCGAGGGAATGCAAACTCACGAATAATTCCACCTTGCTATGATAGACAAACACGTGGGTCCTCGACGCGTTGGCCGACGCCAAGGTTCCGGAAAAGTGTTGCGGGTACCTGAGCGAGTGCGTGCGCCACAATCTGAGCGAGGCCTGTACGATTGCCGTCGTGCGTATTCTGCGCGTGCTCAGCACGTCCAAGCGCTGCGTCGCGAACATGCAGCCTATGGCTTCCAATTTCTTGACGTGCCTTCTCTCAGTCGCCAATCGTTCGCGAGGCGGTGAGCTCTACCGTGAGACTGCTTACACGCTCGAAATCGTGCGTCGCGTCGTGAACAACTTCCCGTCGACAATCACCAACGGTGAAGGCATCGTGACCGTCGCCATGCGCGTTGATATGTTCAACTACCTCATGAACATCGTCGAGAATACGGGTGTGCTCGGCCCTGTCCGCCAGCCCAATCTCGTGCGTGCGATCGCGATCGACATTCTCAACACGCTGGAGAAGGACCGCATCCAGGCCCGTGCTGCCCACGATATCCTCAAGAAGAATAAAAAGTGGGAGAAGAAGTACCGTCACGAAGGCTCGGCGATCCCGTCGCCAGCGAGTCCGGAAGACCCATGGCTCCAGCACCACGCGCCTGATATTGACCGTCAGGTATCTGACTTTGCGCCGTACGCGTCCAGCTCGCGCCCCACGAACCCAAACGGCACGATGGTGTTCGCAGCGAACTCGTCGATGCGTGGAACGATCATGGACAAGTTCCGTAGCTCTCCACGTCGCGGAGACGGCTTTCCTGCTGGCATCAGTGAGCGGTCCTCTGTTGCCTCGTCCACAGGGTCCGCTCCGCCCAAAAGAGGACTCAACTACAGGAAGCTCTTCAGCCGCCGAGGCTGATCGGAAACACCGTACCACGGACTGAATGGTACAGTACGTAGACGTTTGTATATACAATGCATATCTCTATTTGACGATGGCTACTCACTCTGATCTCGAGACTCACCGAGCAGCAACGACTCGTAGGCTGCCTTGAGCTTCGACCACGTGAACTTTTGGAACTCGTGGCCCACGTCGTCAAAGAACTTGCGGGGTACGCGTGGATTGCTGCAGAAGCCCTTGAGCGTTTTGAACAACTGGCGTTGGGTGTTGAAGACGTTGCCGCCTTTGAAGAACTCGGGGTACACGAGGCGATTGGGCACGAGCGGATAGCAGCCACAGAGCACGGCTTCCAGCACTGCGACGCCGTAGAATTCGTGGAGACTCGTGGACACGATGACGTCAGACTGGCGCAGAAGCTCGAAGTACTGGGCTTTGCTGTCGGCGTAGCCCCAGTGGACAACGGTCACGTGCGGCGAGGCTTCGAGCGTGGCCTTGGCGGCCTCAAACACCGGAGGACTCTGGTTGAAAGCCTCACCAAGAACAATCACACGGAATCTAGTGCCCGCTTTCTCGATCTCCAGCAGTGTTGCGAAGAACTCGTCCGGGTTCTTGTCGTACTCCCACCTGTGGTTCCACAGAATGGTGAGCTGGGTGTCGTCGTTCTCAAGTCTCGGTGCGTGCAGGGCCGGCGGGATGGTCAGCGGAAAGTACAACACACGAGACTTGGCTCGCAGCTGAGCCGCCAGCCCACGGGATCGCATCTCCGGCTCAGGGATCTTGTTGATGAACGCGTCGACCTTGCCCAGGAAGCTCGAGCGGTTGAAGTCCGAGTTGAACAGCAGCTCGTCGGCCGCCAGGCACGACACGATCTGCGCCCAGCCGATCTGGAAATCCTCCGCTACGACCTTGCGCTGCTGTTTGTTGTCGCTCTTACTCGCAGCGAGTTGGAATGGGTACGTGAGCTGGTTCTCGTGGAAGTACAGGATCTTGCGCACACGCGAGGAGCTCAGGTCGGGCCGCAAGCCGAGCAGCTCCGCCAGGTTGACCATCGACGTCACGAACAGCACACGCAGCACATCGCTGCGTGGAATCACAGAGGCAAAGTGCATCGATGCCGCCATCAAGCGCCAGTGCCATTTGCGTGGCGGCAGCGTGCAGACAGCGTGGGGGACGAGCTTTGGATCGAGGAGCTCCTCCACCAGAAGCTCAATGAGCTGCTTGTGGGACCCGCCGTGGAATGGCTCCACGAGCACGACCTCCACTGCTGCATCTGTCCGTGCTCCGTCAGTTGGAGGTGTTGCTGCTGTGCGCGATATCTTGGCAGCAGGCTGCGCGCAGGCGTCGGCATCGTCTGCGTCGCTTCGGAGACGCTTCTCATCCATCGTGACGCCAATAATATTGGTGGCCAGAAATCGGGTTTACGGTAAATGGTGGTATTTAACGTTTATACGCTATTTGAGTCAGCTCGATTAGTGGTGGGCCGACTCGGGCGAGTACTCGAGCGTCGTGAAGTTGCGCAGACGAAGCGTCTCGGCGTCCTGGCGGTGGCCCAGGTTCAGGTAGTTGGTCATGATCTTGTTGATGTACGTGTTCTCATGGAGACCCTTGCA
>JAADVL010001015.1:0-10793 GCA_023334995.1 Pythium sukuiense
AAGCTGTTGTGGAAGTCTAATTATGGGAAGCTCTAAAAACTCGAAGTGTCGCCGAACGGTAAGCTTTCTTCGTATTTTACGGCTTGTGTCACCTTTTGCAGAAACATTCGATTTGTGTCACCTTTTGGAATTTGCCCTAAATTCATTATCCGAGGTAAATTAATTCGATGTTGACTGCAGTATCGCCGAGATACATATTCTGGTAGAGAGGTACAGCACATCATGTTTGCTTCGTCAACCCATTTCGCTTCACCGGTTACAAATCCATAGCCGATACCTCTTCTTTCGGATATCGATTAATTGAACTGCATTAGCCAAACATTCACCTCTGTACCTCTATAAATGGATTGATGACCCGGCTTGCAGTTTTGGAGCTGCTGGCGTGAAGTCGTGATGTGGAGGCGTCACATCCCCCTCATCAAACTCCCTCTCGCTCCAGCTTCCGACTTGTTGGGGATGCCAGTGTAAAGCAGTCAGTTCTTCATTGGTGCCGCTCCGCGGACCTCTATCCAAGCCACCCAGCCTCTGCGTAGCTCTTCGAAAGCCGCACGCTCGGACGTCCGTCTGTCTCCATCAACAGCGGCGTATATCCCCCCCCGTCGTTCATCTGCGATGATCATGTGCCGCCTGCAGGGCTACCTCGTAAAGCGAGGCGAGCGCGTCAAGAGCTGGAAGCGCCGCTTCTTCACGTTCGAGAAGGGCGTGCTAGCGTACAAGAAAAACGACCGCGACGACTCGCGCGTGATCCGCCGCGAATACATCGAGAACGTGCTGTACTGGAACGGCATCGCGCATGGCTTCTGCGTCCACCTGAGCTCGGGCCGCGTACTGTACATGTCAGCGCCGTCCGAGGAAGAAGCGAGTCGCTGGTACAATGTCTTCGAAGAGTACGTGATGCACCAGCAGAAGGCGTCCGAGATGATGAAACTCGCCGCCAAGAAGCATCTCGCGCCGATCCAGGAGTCGGTCTTCGAGTCCCACGAGTTCGCATGAAGGCGCTCAAGATGGTTCTTTTTATTAGGGTCCACAAGAGCAAGGGTGGGGCCACGCCCATGGGAGGGGGCGTAACGTATCAGTAAATTAGTCTTGATCTCCAATGCGCAAATGCCTCCAATGCCTCATGAGCATCATGAGCTTGTTGTCCACATCCAAGTGGTAGTCAACATGTGTACAGTTCATCACAGTGTCATGCCAGGCTGAACCCGCGGGTTCAAAATGGGTCTGAAACCTGGCCCGGGTCGGACCCGCATCAGTTCAGTTGTGGTGAAATTTTGACTTGATTTCAGTCTGACCACCTGACATGTTTCAACCCATTGGGTCGAAGAGCTCAATTCCTGCCACGAAGGACTCATTCGGTAATCCACCGCAGCCAACACACACACACACACAGCACTCCTTGCTTGTTAGTGACGATGTTTGCCTCAACCCCTGCTGCCCCTACTCCGTTCCCAGGCTTCACTGCCACGGCACCGGCACCCTCGCAGCAGAGTGGAGACGCTCAAGCGAATCCCTTCGGCGGAGGACTCTCCACGCGCGAGTGCTTCCGTGTGAACGAGGACAATCGCTTTGGCGCTCGAGAGTCGACGAAGCCAGCGTTCTCCTGGTGCAACAACACACCATCGGCGGCTCCTGCTTCGACGGGGTTCACGTTTCCTGGTACGGGGGACAATCGCGGGCTCTTTGGAACGAGCGAGAAGCCCACTCCGGTGACTGGTTGGCAATTTGGAGGAAACGTGACCCCTCTGCAGCAGTCAGACAGCCGTGGGCTCTTTGGATCAACCGATAAGCCTGCTCCGACGACTACCTGGCACTTCGAAGGAGCTGCAACACCTCAGCCGCCACCAGAAAACCGCGGGTTGTTTGGGTCGGCCGAGAAACCTACTTCGGTGACTGGCTGGCACTTTGGAGGAACTCCAGCACCTGCGCAGCCACCAGCGCAGTCGTCGGTGTTTCCTGAGTGGAGTGGAAAGTGGAAAACTTCTCTCTTGAACGCTTCTGCCCGCCCACCGTACGCACCAACCGTGGAGCGAGATCCTATTTCCGGTCAGGCGGGCAGCCTGATCTCGATTTCGAGTATGCCCTCGTACTCTCACCAGTCGGTGGAGGAGATGCGCTTGGATCGTGGCAACAAACACACTGATCAGTTGTTCACAGCACCCGCTTCGCGTGCTGCTGAGTCATGTGCCTGGCCGACTGAAAAGGGAGCTGACTGGACTCCGTCGAGCGCTTTTGGTATCCCGCCTCAAGTGGCGAACCCTTTCGCGTCGAAGGAAAGCATGAGTAGTGCGAGTGTTCCGTCCAACCCTTTTGGACGCACACCCTTTGTGCCTGCTGCCAACGGACTGACTGGCAACCCTTTTGTGCCACACACGAAATCGGGACCTGGTGACCTTTCCTTGCGCTTTGGTCATCCTGTCACGCGGAAGGAGAGCGACGGCCTTCCTCATTTCCACTTGGACCCACCTTTCACACCGATCCCAAAGCCCACTTGGCCTGTATTTCCGAGTGCTAAGGACGCCGGTGTTGCTGATGTGAAGCCAGCGAGTGGCTTCACTCCGATGCGCTTTGGCGTGAATGAGACGCCGAAGAGCGCTTTTTCGTTCCAATGCTTTACGAGCAGCCAACCACCATCGGTAACTCCGCCCACTGAGCCGGAAGTGAAGGAGCCTGAGCTGCCTGTCGCTGTGTCTGATGAGGATTTCCCTTACGGATCGGGCGATTTCGGGGCCGGACTTGTTGAGCAAACTGTCAAAGCTGCCTTGTCGAATGCGGCAGCTAAGCCGGACATGAACAAGGCCTTGGCTCTGCCTGTTGCAAACTCACACCGTCCTCTCGGTCGAAAGATCGGTGGATCCCGTGCCACTGCATTCGTGCGTCGCTCCTCGGTGAGCAACAGCACTGCTCTTTTGGCTCCTGGCATCCGCCACGGTGTTGCCGTACCGAGAAAGCCAACGAGCAACTCACCACCGGCAAAGAAGCCGATTGAGCGGATTGTTGTAGGTCGACGAGACGCGGAGCCGTGGAAACGTGGAGGGCTGCACCTCAAGACGTCGCTCTTTGCCAAGACGATTGGTTCAGCAGCTCTTGCATTGGCAGCAGTACACGACGACCAGGAAACCAGCGTTGCGGAAAGTGTGGATGCCGCCCAGGAGATCGATGGCGCTGGTTTTGCTGGTTGTGTGGACGAAGACTTGGACAACTACTACCTGTGAATGGTCGAATCAGCTTTGCGGACTCTTGTATGACTGACTGACATTCTTTTCTGATGAAAACTCTAACGCTTCACGTAAACACGCATGACTTCACTCGAGCTCCTCCGCTTCTACTTCTCTTCCCCATGGTACTTCGTATCCAGTCTTCTCCCCATTCACTCACTTGCCTTCACTCACGTGCTGGATACACAATCGAGGAGCTCTTTCTGGAGCTGTCGCTTCATGATCGTGTAGAACTCGACGTCACTCGCATCATCTCCGCCAATTGGCAAGGGCCATGCATCTTCGTCGTCTCGTAGCGACTGGAGCTTTTCATTGACGGCTTCAAGTCGAGCGAATAGCCGTTCCCATCGAGTCACGATGGAGATTGAGGCAACAGAAGGATCCTCCTTCTTCACCTTCACTCGCATTGGCTCGCCTTGCTGACTCTGTAGCGAGGATGTCCCGCACGTCGATCCCGTTGATGTCTGGGAAGAGAACGTCGATGGGCTATCCGGAATCGCGTGTCGTTCTGACGGTAACGTCTTCTGCTTCTTCGGCGCCTTTATGCCGTCGGTCAGGCCATCTTCACACGCGACCGATGGACGACGATCGTCTCCCACGTCAAACACACGATGATCAGTTGAAAGATCCATTCGCGGTGGGCGCGGAGGACGAGATGGCGCCAATACAGCCGCAGGTGGTGAAGGCGGAGGGGAAACCACGTGACGCCGTGGTGGCGAGGCGGCATCGAGAGGTGGCAATGCGCGTGTGGGTGGCGCCGTCGGCATCATCGGCTCACTTGGCTTCTTGCCTCCGTCCAGCATGTCATTAAACGCCGTGAGCGTCGTGTGAGGACTGATATCACCGCCGCTGCGGCGTTCGTTGCCGTTGCGATTTGGCGGCACGTCGCACTCCCGCAGCAACTTCATGAAGCCCGCTTTCGTGGCGTTGCACAGCGGACCGGACTTGATCACCGTCAGCTTGCGACGGTAGCACTCGCGCCTGAGCTCGTTCGTGGGGAATCGCTCGTAGGGCTCGTGGAGCAGCGGCATCCTCGTCGCTGGTGACGGCGGCGCCATTTTCGTTGACGTCGGCGTCTTTGATGGTGGAAGTTGGTGCCAAGAGTGACGGTCTGTTGAAGTAGCCCACGGGGGGCCTAATTCTCGTAACTGTCAAAACCGTACTTAGCTTGGGTTGAAAACGCACTTTTTCTTCAACCCTTCTTGGTGAGTCGAGGTTTTGAGGTTTTGGAACTTTTGCTTTTGGCGCGACCAGTGTCTTGGTTTCCCCACATAAGTCAAAAGCGACACTAAGCGAACGAAGGCAGGAAGAACCGCAGGAGGCGCCGTCTTCATGTCCTTCTCATTCGGCGGTACGAGCGCCCCTGGCGGCGGCTTCGGCACGGGTGCGACGGGTGGATTCGGAGCTACGGGAGGAGGTTTCGGCGCAGCTCCAGCGGCCGGCGGGGCCGCGGCATCGCCCTTCGGAGGAGGCGCCACGGGCGGCTTTGGCTCCACAGGAACGTCGGCATTTGGCGGCGGCGGCTTCGGCTCTGCGACGAAGGCACCCAGTGCGTTTGGTGGAGGAGGCTTCGGCGCTACGGGTGCAGCTGGCGGTGGCATGTTCGGTGCCCAGCCAGCGGCCACAGGAGCGAGCGCGTTTGGAGCACCAGCCGCGACTGGCGGTCTCTTTGGCGGTGGAGGCGCTGCGTCTCCAGGCGGAGCTTTCGGTGCGGCGGCGAGCCCAGCGACAGGATTCGGAGCTCCAGCGGCGAATACGGGATTCGGCGGCGGAGCGTTTGGCGGAGGCGGCGCAGCGACTGGATTCGGCGCGGCCGCGACTGGTGGATTCGGCAGCAACGCCGCGGCGTCGCCTTTCGGAGCGCCAAAGCCAGCGGCGGCCTCACCGTTTGGCCAGCCCAGTGGCGGTGGCTTTGGCGCCGCGCCCACGACGTCGGCATTCGGCTCGACGGGCTTCGGCACGCCGGCGCCAGCTGCAGGCGGCAGTGTGTTCGGCGGAGGCGCCGGCGCCGGTGCGTTTGGCGCCAAGAGTCCGAGCCCGTTCGGTGCACCAGTGACTACCAGCGCGTTCGGTGCCCCAGCAGCTCAGCCAGCGACTGGCGGCTTTGGAGGGTTCGGTGCGTCACCAGCCGCTGCACCTCAGCCTACACAGCCACAGGTCGGCACAGGAGCTCCACCGTACGACGTCACGCGTGAACAAGACGGCGCGGCGGGTATGAGCAGCTTCATGTCGATCACGCGCATGCAGGCGTACGCGCACAAGTCGATGGAAGAGTTGCGATGGGAAGACTACCTCAAGCGAACGAATCCAGCACAGGCCCAGGCCGTCGCCGCGATGAACCAGCCACAGGCGGCTCCTGTGATGGGTGGATTCGGTTCCACTCCACAGCAGCAAGCAACTGGCTTTGGCGCCGGTGGCTTTGGCGCGACCGGCTCAGCTTTCGGTGCGACGCCTGCTTCCAGCGGAGGATTCGGTGCGAGCTTTGGCAGCGCGGCGCCGACTGCGACGAGTTCCGGTTTTGGCGGCTTCAACTCACAGGCGTCGACCGGCGGAAGCCTCTTTGGCTCGACGACGCGTAGCATGGGCTTCGGCACGAACACGACAGCTCAACCGACAAGCGCGTTCGGTGCTCCTGCTGCTCAACCTGCGGCTGGTGGCTTTGGTGCTCCAGCGACAGGAGGGTTCGGCTCGACGGGCTCGACGTTCGGCAGTGCATTTGGTGCTCCTGCCGCTCAGTCAGCGGCAGGCGGCTTCGGTGGTTTCGGCACGACCACGACGGGTGCCACCGGCGGCTTTGGCGCTGCGACTGGCGGCGCATTCGGCAAACCAACGACGGCGACCGGTGGCTTCGGCTTCGGTGCCGCTCAACAGCAAGCTCAACCAGCAGCTGGTGGCTTCGGCTATGGCGCTACTCAGCAACCAGCGGGCGGCTCACTCTTCGGTGGTACAAGCACGGCGGCCACGGGCTCTGGATTCTCGTTCAGCGCCACGGCACCTAAGCCTGCAACGTCAACTGGCTTCGGTTTTGGTGCAGCACAGCCTGCTGCCTCTACAGGTGGCTTCGGATCCACTGGCGGCGGATTTGGCGCAACGACTGGTGGATTCGGCTCCACCGGCGGCGGATTTGGCACCGGTGGTGGCTTCGGCGTTACGACAACCGGCGGTTTTGGTGCAGCCCAGCCAGCCGGAGGCTCTTCGCTCTTCGGAGGCACTTCCACTGGCGCTGCTACCGGCGGCTTCGGCTTCGGATCGACTCCTGCAGCCACGACGGGAGGAACGAGCTTGTTTGGCGGTGCCCAAAAGACAACTGGTTTGTTCGGTAGTACGGCCACCGGTGGAGCCACGGGTGGTGGTCTGTTTGGATCGGCCCCGGCCGGTGGAAGCTCGCTCTTCGGAAACACCGCTACAGCGAACAAGGGAACGACGGGCTTCGGGTTCGGTGGTGGTGGCAGCACGTTGACGGGAGCAACTGGTACAAGCAGCTTTGGCTCGTTCGGCTCGTTTGGATCTGGTGCTACTACTGCACCTTCTACTGGTGGCTTCGGTGGAGGCGGCCTGTTCGGTTCTGCGACTGCTCAGCCTGCTGCACCTGCTCAGACACAACAGCCAACTTCGCTGACCGCCGCCCCAGACGTGAACCCATACGGCACCGGTGCGTTTGGCGCGGGTTTGGTTGAGCAGAATGTGAAGGCCGCTTTGGATCAGCAGTCTCTGAAGTTCTCGAGCTCCAGCGCGGCCTCGCGTCTCAGCACCTTTGCCCAGGACGTTGGTCTCCCACGTGGTCCCCTCGAGAACTCGGTGTCGTCCAAGCGCAACCTCCTCGGAAGCAACCGCTACGCGATCCCAGTCTCGTTCATCCGCGAGGCAGGCTTCAAGGGCTCGAAGAGCCGCTTTGCTACAATTACCAGTGCGAGTGCCGCGGCCTCGTCTACTGGTGGTGCGAACGCGTTGCGATCTTCATCGGTGGAGCCAGTCTCGGGCTCGCAGGACGACGAATTCAAGTTCTCGTCCTCCCTTTTCCGCAACTCTGTCGCCAAGCGTTTGGTGATTCACAAGGCAGACACTCTCCGCCCAGACGCCTCGTCGCGTGGCTCGCGTGCTTCCGTGATTCCGTTTGCTGACGAAGAGTCCAGCTCGTCGTCGTCGGGAAACACGGCGGGACGAAGCTCGGCAGTGTTGAAGGCTGACGACGAAGGTTACTTCAGCATTGTGTTCCGCACACTCCTGAACAAGAAGAGCTTCACTCTCCGCCTGAAGCGATCGGAGACTGTGAAGCATGCCCGTGAAGACGTCAAGCGAGTTTTGCGAAACACGATGAGCTCGCCAGTTGGAGATGTGCAGCTTCTTGCGAACGGCCGTGTCGTTCACGACAGCACGGCAATCGAGGATTTGGCTCTGCGAGAAGGTGATGTCGTAGACGTCGCGATTGTCGACGATCTCACTGTTGATGGCAAGGACCGTGATCAGAGTGTTACGAAGAAGACTACTACTGCTCCAGTCGACGTGTCGACCAAGCCGCAGGCGAACCGATTCATGTCGTACGCTGAGTTCATGAACTCGGCGATGCGTGAAGAGCAAGAGCAAATGTCATCGGAGCTTTACAAGCCTGTCAGCTCTGGCTGCCCGAGCTTGAAGAATGAGGACTACTACACTGTTCCATCTTACGACCGACTGAAGCGCATGACAGAAGAGGAGCTCGCAGCAGTCGAGGGTTTCACGGTCGGCTGCAAGGGCCTCGGCTCGGTGGAGTGGATCGGCCACACGGACGTGCGCAACTTGGATCTTGATGAGCTCATCCACTTTGAGAAGAAGGAGGTGATTGTCTTCAAGGACGATGCAAACAAGCACGAGCTTGGCACAGGTCTCAACCGTCCTGCCATCGTGGAGTTGCTTGGGATCTTCCCGCCGCGCAAGGTCCAGGACCCAGAGGCGTACAAGGAGAAGGTGAAGCAGCGCACTCGCGATATTGGCTCCACTTACATCGACTACGCACCATTGACTGGTATCTGGCGTTTCCGTGTCGAGCACTTCAGTCGCTACGGCTTCGACGACGATGATGATGAAGACGAAGACATGGAAAAGTCGACCTTGCAAGCTGCAGCTGCGGGGTTTGGTGACGAGAAGAAGAAGATGATGAGCATGCCGACCCGACCCATGGCAAACCGTGCGTTTTTGTCGGCTGCCCGAGTCAACCTCGTGCGAAACTCCGCCGTGTACCGCAAGCAGACCCATCAGTCGAGCAGCGGAGCGGCCGTGGCCACGTTTCGTGAAGGCGACGATGATCGCATGATGGACGAAGTGCTCGTCTCAAGAAAGGAACCGGAGCCGGAGGCGTATGCCCTGAAGAACCACGTCGAGGTTGAAGCCGAGGTCGAGACTGCGCCAGTCGTGCACGATATCCCAACGTCGGTTGTGTTTGATGTTCCGAGTGACATTTTCGCTCTGCAGCCTCTCGGCATTGACAGCCAGACGTCGTTGCTGCCGCGCGCGAGCAAGTCGACGACGTATCAGATGTTTCTTCAGGTGGCAAACCAGTCCACCGTGGCACGAAACCAAGTCGATGCCGGCTTGTTCCTCTCGCGTTCGTTTCGCTGCTCATGGGGCCCAAATGGAGAGCTCGTGAACATCGGGAGGCCTGGCACGCCCAACAAGCAACAGTCACAGCGCGCGGTCGGTCGCGCCGTGAGTATTGAATTCCCACTTGCCCAGCGCCAGAGTGTGGCCTCGCTTCACAAGGAGGCGCTTGAGCTTCACTATGAGCTGTGCCAGTCGAATACGCTCGAGGAAGACGACGAGGATGTGCAGGACTCACCATTGCGCGCCTTCGCTCTACCACAAGACGACGGTGTCGTGCGGTGTTTGCAGAAGTACGCTGAGTTTGCCGAGCGCATTCGCAAGCAGCACCCGTCCTCTCGCTTCTACCAGCGGACAGCTCTCTTGTGGAAGCTTGTGCAGTCGCTGTGGGGCCAGGAGCACGACGTCTCGACCCTGAACGCGTCCCAGTTTTGTCCGTTGGCTGCTCGCGATGACCCTCGTGAAGTGGAGAGTATGGAGACTTTCCAGATGGTCGATCTGCGTCGCGAGGCGATCTCGAAGTGGTTCGAGTCTGCGCTCGCCGTCGAGGTTGATAGCAATGACGACGCGGATGGCCCGAGTGAGGCTGCTGTACTGAGGCTGCTGTGTCAACACCGCATTGTGGAAGCCGCTGAGATGGTCATGGATTGTGGCGACTTTCGTCTCTCGACGCTGCTCGCACAGGCAGCGAGCTACGAGGGATCAGACTTCCGTACACTTCTCGCAGACCAGTTGTCGCAGTGGAGTGAGAACAGCACGATCGAGTTCGTGGAAGAAGACATGGTGATGGTCTACTGTCTCCTTGCAGGCAGCGTGGAGGTTCTGACGTCGCGGAAAGAGGCAGACGTGTCGTGGCTCATGTGTCTGGCGTTGTTCTTCTGGTACAAGCGCGGCCCTGCGACGTCACTCAAGTCGGCGCTGACGCTGTACCGCGATGCTGTGGAGAAGCAGCGTGCGCGGGCTCCTGTGTGCGAGACCGACCCGAGCGGCAAGAAGGACGACGTGCTGATGGAGATCATGAAGCTGTACGTTGAAGACGCCGTCTCACTGTGCAGCGTGCTCTCGCCTAGTGGTTTCACGGCGCTAGAAGAGCAGCAGCATCTCGACTACGAACTCACGTGGCACCTGCACAGCGTGCTGCGTGCCATCGGCTTCCAAATCGCTCGCAACTGGGAATCACACATCCATCAGAACTACATCCGTCAGCTCGAAGGTGCCGGTCTGTGGGAGGAGGCACTCTACGTGGCGCTCAACATCTCGGATGCCACAGAGCGCGTGACGTCGTGTCGTCAGTTGCTAGTGCGCAACGCTGACATGCTGCAGAACGCGTCGGCCGCGAAGCGAGTGGAGCTGTGCGACAAGTACGCGCTGCCCATGGAGTGGATCGATGAGTCACTGGCGGTCGTGGCTGTGAGCAAGCACCAGCACTACGACGAGATTGCGCACTGGATGGCGGCTCGTCAGTACGAGGATGCGCACGCGTGTCTGACGCAGTACATCACGCCGACGTGTCTGTTCGCAGGTGAGAAGAGCGTGCTACTGCAGTTGCTGCTCGAGTTGGAGCCTGCGGCGTCCCAGATCTCACAATGGGAGGCTTGCAGTGCCAACTACGTGGTCGGCGGCGGGTTGTTGTTGGAGTATCTTCGCCTGGAGAGTCAGGAGGGTCTGGAAGTGGGCAACGAGCAGCAGTTCCTGGATCGTCTGCTCCAGTTGGCTGAGCAGCTCTCGCTCGCGCGAGGCACGTCTGAGTCCAACAACAGCAGCATGACGAGTGAGTTGCTTGTAGCGCGCGCGTCGCTGTCGTCGATGGTGGTGGCGCTGTCCACCCAGGCGGTGCAGCTACGCACGCTACTGGGTGCGAAGATGGAGGAGGACGAAGACGACCAGCAGAGCCAGTCGTCGGCGGCGTCGGCAGCCTCCGTGACCACGCCGTTCCAGCTGCAGCCCGAGTTCCTCTCGAGCCTGTCGAGTCTCACGCGCGGCCGCGAGACCAAGTTCGTGGAG
>JAADVL010001016.1:0-10787 GCA_023334995.1 Pythium sukuiense
CATGACCCGAGATGTCACAAACCTTGTGACCGACACACTATTAGGGGTGGTTCTGCGGCCTATTTGTCATAGGCAGCGCTCCTGTATTGAAAGCGGGAAAACGGTAAACGGCCGCTGCCTACGAGATATAGAACTGAGTATATCTAGGATTCTCGAGTCCATTTAGATGTTCATGTACTGCTCGAACAGGCCCGCGTTCATCATCGCCATGAGCGCCGGGGGGTTATCGGTGTCAGTTTCCTCCGGAGTCGTGAGCGTGAGACCACGAAGTTGACTGTGAACTCCTCCGCGCGCCAAAGCTCTACGTACGGAGTATCCCACTGCATGCGCTCCATGGCCCACGCGTTGGAACGTGGATCCGGCTGATAATCCCTCGACACGACCACCCTCGACTTCGGCTGTCTCACCACCCCAGAACTGGTTGTTATGGTCGCGAGTGAGACGGAACGCCTTCACAGCCTGGTCGAACACCTTGGTGTACACTTCACGCAGCGCGTCGTGGTCGGACGGAAGGCTGCTTTGGGCTAGAAACTCCAGCACCTGGGCCTTCTCAGCTTCGTCAGCACCTCGAAGCTTGCGGATCGCCCCAGTCAGCGCATGGGCGACCATCATCTTGATGTACGTCAACGCACACTTGTGGAACACGGAAGGCACCCGTGGTCTGATGAACATGTCGAGCGGTTCGGTCATGTCGGCGCCGGAGTCCTTGAAACAGGGCACCACGCCCGTGATCTCTCTCCTCGTCGGTTGGGTCTTCCCCTTGCCAGATTTTCCCGGAGACGGCGGCATTTTCTCAGCCTCGTCTTCTTCCATGCCTTCATTCTCGTCCTCGTTCTCACCCTCTTCCTCATCCTCGTCTTCACCGTCGCCGTCGCCACAATCGATGTCCTTGCTAGGGTCCGCCCAGAAGCGGATGTAGTCGTACGCCTCCTGCATTCTTCCCAGCAGCCCCTGCACGACGTCACGCACAGCCATGTCGTCTCCGCGGTTCAGATACAGCAGCTTCTTCGCCTCCTTCAGCGCCAACTCCGTCGCCAGGAATGCGCCGACCTCCGACAGCGCCTTGATGGACGCGTACTTGGCGCGCACATACGGCCGCGTCTCGTAGACCAGATAGAACCATCCGTCGCCAGTGTTCTCAAACACGTACGGCTCTTCCTTCAGCAGCGCCTGCTCCTCCTGGTCCATGGTCTTACAAGCGTCAGCCACGGGCTTGCCATGCTTGCGGTGGCGCTGCGTGTCGGCCTTCTGGTGGTCGGCGCTGCAGTAGGAGACGCACTCGCAGCGCTTGCACACGATGGGTGCGTCCGTGTGGGTGCAACGCAGGCATTCACGCACGTACGGGACGGGAGACCAAGACGACGAACGCGCCGAAGAAGCCGACGGCCTTCGAGATCAAAGTCAACCAACTGCGTGAGCACGTGGAGATGAAGGCTGGAGCGGACGCCATCGTCGACGTGCTGGTTCGAGCTCAGCGTCTGTTTCGTTCACCGAAAGACGAGAAGGATCCGGATGTGATGAAGCAGATCAAGCGGACGTACGAGTACGACAACCCGACGGACAGACGTTCCATCGCCCGCTCGATCACGGTGTGGTTGCGAGGGGAAACGTACATGCCAACCTCGCAGTTTGCGTCTCTCCTTCGGCAATTCAGGGTCATCAACGTTCCCGATGAGGCCTTGCAGCTGCAGAAGACCTCGTCGCCCGCTGCGTTGACGAACGCCTCACCGGTGGAAGCGCAGGGCGACGGTGATGACACGATGAGCGACACGCAGGAGAGCCCAGCGCCACTGACGCGGTGGTCGAAGGCGCCACGCCTACCCACGGTCGAAGAACTGGAAAAGCTGGCGCTGGTGGCTCGCGGACAAGATGGGTGTGTGTCGCTTCCGGCATTCGTCAAGTCGACGAGCAGCGTGCTGACGGCGGCATTCCTCGCGACGGTCGTCGAGGTGAAGACACGCGGCTACGTCGCAGCCCCGTTGCGAGGAGTTGTCAACATCCCTAGCAACGCTAAGCAGTCGGATATCGTCCAACTGATCTCCACGGACATCTCCGGTCCGTCGCGTCGGCTCGTGGAACGATTCAAGGCCAGCCTCATCGGCGCGAGATTCGACGCCAGTGCCAACGCCATCGTCTTCACGATGGAGTCGAGTTCCGTCGCCGAGTCGTTTGCGGGTGAGTTGCTGCCGATCCGAGGTAGACTGACGAAGCTCAAGGTGCTGAAGAATGGTGACAGCATGACAGCCGTCGACGCGGAGACGGGGGGCATGGACCTGGGGACATACGATCTACAGGTGCACAACCTCGGAGGGACTCTCAACCCACTCAATGTCGTGCACCTTTTCCATGGCCTGCTGAACCTGAAGGTCACCGACTTCGAGCTTGCGCCTCCTGGAGGGTATGGGAGACGTGACTCAACCATGTGGAATATCTCTGTGGAGGCGCATGGATGCCCACCGATCCTGGCTGAGAAGACGCGTATCGTGTGGGGCAAGGAGACCCTGTGGCTTCACCACACGACGCACCATCTCCACCCGCCGTGCACGACCTGCGGCAATCCTACGCACCCAGCGCGAATGTGTACATCTCCAGGGTCAGCTCTCGACAAGCGGACACTCCTCGTGGATGGACCCCACCTAGACGTAGGTGCATAGATCGCGGCAGCGGCCACGGTAAGCACGCAGGAGTTGGGCTCGTGGCTCGACGCTCTTGATGTGCGGCTTCGGACTCGCAGTCTCTGCGCCGGCGGCCACGCAGGGGCACCTGTCGTGGTAGGCTCGCCAACGGGGGAACTTCAACCGCTTTACTTCGACTTCGACCGTGTCGAGATCATGAGCCCGGCCGAGGTTCAGGAGAAGATACGCGCGCACCTGTTGGCTCGAGTCCTGAACAGCCCATGGCTGGTACAGCAACACACCCGTCAGTGTGCTCAAGTCCCCAAGACTCCGGCGCTGGAGGAACTCTCTGTCACGGCGCTCACCGAGAAATTGATGGCGCGTGTCCAGTCCGAGGAATGGCGGCAGACGAAGGAATACCAGCTCGCGCGGACCGCTTTCCGCCTACGCGCGATACGAGCCCAGGAGGTCTTGCAAGTAGTCCCGCGGGTCCGCCAGCTGCAAGCCATCGCCACCTTTTCCGAATTCAAGGAGTTCAAAACATCGTATCGGCAGTCTCGAGAGCTGACAGAGCAGGAGGTGGTCGATGCCGAAGTAGTGGCCTTCTTTGAGAAGATCGCGAGACGACCGTTCGACGTGAACGATGACGTGGAGGCACGGGTGGCCGCAGTGGTTCAAGCTGGAGCCTCGACTCGCCAGAAAGAAGTGTGGACGAAGGTTCGCGTGTACGACTCGAAGAAAAAAATGGAGCGGGACCTGTGGAAGAAGGTGCCGGCTGCAGACGACATCGACATGGAGTCCCCTACGGTAGAATCCAACAAGATGCACCAGCGCCTGCGGGAAGTCTGGAAAAGATTCGTAATGAAGAAGCGGCGAAGGCTGAAGGCAAGAGCACCGTGCCTCAGGCCTTCACACAGACCAACAGCGTGGTGGCCTCATCTCTGCGCCAGGCAAATGCAGCATCAGCGAGCAAGGGCAGCAAGTCGTCCAAATCACCCCGCGCGCCAGTCGTCCCTGAGCCCTCATCCACGATGACCGGAGTTCCCGAGGCATCGGCCGCCGCGCATGACGTTCCTGCGACTCCGTCCAGTGAACCAGCTGCTCCTGTGCCCACGCCAACCACGTCAGCAGCCGCGGTTACGACCAGCGCGGCCGCTGGCACTGGGAATCCGCCAAACGAGTACAGAGCTTCCGAGCGGCACAATCGCGGCCACGGAGCCCTCGCCCAACGCGAACGTGGCCATTGCGATCCAGTCCACCGCGACCGTCGCTCAAGCGGAGGATGAGACCACGGCCGTGGGTGCGCCGTCACTTGCTGCACTAACTCCACTGGCGCCATCAGATGAAGACTACGAAGGCGATGTCGAGCTCTACAAGGGGATGGAGGAATGGCACGCGCACGTGGACGAGTACGATGTGTCGCACCAAACGACGGCCGCAGCGCCTCAGCCACCAAAGCGCCAGGGCCTCAAGGTGAAACGCAAGCCGGCGAGCTCCAAGATCGGATTGACCCAAACGACAGGCTCTGCCCGTCTTCTCCGTGCGGACGAGACGGAGGACACCACGAAGAACGTGGCGCTGAAGGCGCAGACGGGAATCCAACAATTTCTGCGCAAGCAGGGCACGGCGGCCGACATGGAGGTGGAGTTTGTGCGCGTCCAGCAGGCCATGCCGCTGCCGTCGCACCTCGCGCGGGACTGGAACACGGCGCTCGAGAACATGGGGTTACGTCAGATTGAGGTACCAGGCAACGGCTCTTGCGGACTGTACGCGGCGTTCGTCATGCAGTGGGGAAAGGACAACGCGAGCGCCACCAGGGCTTTACAGGAAGCGGAGTACTTCCGCACCGGTGTGGCTGGGTTCATGCATCACAACTACGCGCGGCTGGTGGCCAAGAAGGTGATCGACGAAGCACGGCTCGGACTGCGGTTCCTGAACACGGACACGGTCACGGTCGAAGGCCGGGAGCACATTCTCGATGAAATCAAGCGCAGCGGCATGCAGCCATGCGACAGGATGATTGCGGCAACGTACTGGTGGACATCAGACGAGCTCAGATTCTTGGCGTACTGGCTCCGCCAGCCTGTTCTCGCCTTTGATGTCGACCACACGGCTGGTATTTCGGCGCAATTACACGCATTGGCGTTGTACACGGAGTCAACGGGCAGCCCAAGCGAGACGATTCAGACGATGGTGCTCTCGCACGACCAGGCCGCGAAGCTTCTGGCCGCATACGCAGCGGCCCAGGTGGTTCCACTCACGATGGTGCTGGATCATCGCACCCGCCACTTCTCCGGCCTCCGCGTCGACGAGTCGAGGTACGAGGTACGAGGCTCACGCAATGACGTCGGCAAAGCGCACGGCGATGAAGAAGCGTCTGAACACCCTGCTGAAGTCTCAAGGCATGTACGCCCCGCCGCCCAAGCCGCTGGAGCCTCTCCTCAGCACCGTGCTCACAACGCAAGCGGCAGAGGAAGACACCATGGAATACGAGCCCAGTGACCCCAGCGGTGAGGACGAGACGGCGGCCGACTTCGTGCCATTACGAGGCCCTGGCGCCAGGGAGATGGTTCGACTTGCCGAGGACGATGGCACAGCGGTTGCAGAGTCGAGTAACGGGGAGGACCTGCAGGCGCCAAGGACCCAAGACGCAGAGGAAGGCAAGACGGACTCAGGTTCTGCGGACGAGAGAGACCATCTCCTTTCCGGAGGCTCGAGTGAGTAGTTCGGCGCGTCGGGCTTGACAGCCTCCGCGCCCGTGTTCCAAGCCAGCTTGGTGACTCCAACCTCGCCACTCAACGACGCCGAGTACGTCGAGATGCTGGCCGAGGCCGACCGCGCGGGTCCAGTACCGGTCGCCAACGAGGCGGCGCTGAAGAAAACGGACAGACACAACAAGATCCTATCCGGAACTGAAGCAGCTTCTCTTCCATGCCAAGACCCCAGAGGAGGCATGCGACAAACTTGCGGGGCACGTGCAACTGCTCCTGGATATGCTCGGACATCTCCCGCGTGGCCCGGCGCTTGCTGCAAGAGGCAGACGCTCCCTCTTCACCATTATCGGCAAGGAGCTCATGGTACGAGGCCGCAGTCGAATGTTTACTCGAATCGCGCACCACGACGGCGTTTCTCCACAAGGGCGCGCATTCTTCGAAGACTGGGCTCGCGCTATCGACAGCTACTCCACGGTGGACGAACGCCTGCTGCTGACGCAACTTCCAGCCCGCTGGGCACAGCTGCCGGGTCTCTTGCGCCTCGATGGGCCACCCCTACGGACGATCCCAGATCTCCCGGACTCTGAATGGGGAGCGCTGTTGGCGCATATGCTGGTGAGCCCGTCTGCCGTCAAGGATCAAGTTGCAGCGTGGCCGCTTGACGATGCGTGTGACGCCTTGCTTCGCTGGACGTCACACGACCGCCGCGTTCACCACACGGTGACAGCAGCCAAAGCGCTTCGTGATGGTCTCTGGCAGCGGCCGACTGAATACCTGCACGGTTTGGTCGAGCTGAGCCAAGACCTGCTACCTCATGGAGCTCCAGCTCCAGGTGGTGGCCCATCCCAGGACTAAGGGCACCTTCGAGGTGCCAGCGTCGTCAGGACCTACGGTCTCTGGCGACGCACGCCGTGGTACCGCTTCCAGTCGAGAAGCTGGGCGGCATCAACAGCAACCGGTGGAGGCGATACCACCGCGGAAGCGACTTGGCGGACTGCAATTGGTGACACAGAATGTCCGCGGCCTGGCGAAGACTCAGAATCGACCGGCTGAGTGGTTCAGTGGTCTCCGAGCGCTTCATGGAGGCTTCCAAGTGGACGCGGTTCTACTGCAGGAGACCAGGGCAACTGACCGCTGGGTGAATGGGTTGGCAGACGGCAATGCGAGGGCGTGGGGTTACGATCCACAGAGGCTGGACTCACCGCTTTCGTACTGGCATCCTACTGCGGCTGCAGCTGGTCGCCGTTCTCTTCCATCCGCATTCGAAGCTGCGGGCGCTGACGCCAGCCATTATGGGAGGACCTGTGGAGCTCGCATTTCATGTCTCTCTCGGGGCCCGTGGACGGTCGTGTTGTGACGTTGGTGTGTGTGTACGCGCCAACGAACAAGAAGCTCCGCGAGCGCCTATTCCGACAACTCCGCGCGCGGCCGCCTCCTGGAGAGCTGCTTCTCGTCGGTGGTGATTTTAACTGCGTTTTGGATGTAGAGCGAGATCACAGCAGGACAGGCGCAACGAAGTACGGACTCTCCGGAATTGCGGCGCCTCCTCACCGCCTGTGTTGACTCGGTAACGGCCGATTTGGTACAGGCACACTCGCATGCGGAGATCCTTGACTTCCACGCCAACGCGCACACCTTCTCGTATCGACTCCGAGACGGGACGCGGGCCAGCAGTCACTTGGATCGGTGGTACGTGTCGGCAGCAGAGTATGGCAGGGTCGCGGCTACAATGACGGCGACTCCAGCCTGTGCGTCAGACCACGACGCGGTCTTTCTCACGCTCACAGAGTCAGGCACAACTGCAGCAGTCGAAGTCATCCGGTCGACGCGCCATCACGTTTCCGCTGCCTGCATACGCCGTCAAAGCCGTCGAAGCTGTAACTCGAGACCACATCGCGCGCCTCGAGGAGCAATCGCGGACGTTGACGGCGACGGAGGCTGCGAAGAGATGGGATGAGATGAAGACGCAGCTACGACGCTCGTGCCTCGTCACCAAGCGACAGGCAGCCAAAAAGCTGACCAACTCTGTGCGCCAGCGAGTACGTCGAGCGGAAGAGGCTCTTCAGACCGAAAAACGAAGGCAGGTGATCACGCAGGAGCACACCAGAGACCCAGTCGTGGACATCAGCAGACGCATGGAGCTTCTGATCTTGGACCCCAGCGATCGGGCCGCTGCTCTGCGCCGACATCTCATTGTTCTACAGCATGCGATGGCCAAGAGGAAACAGAGGCGAGTTGTTCACCAGTATGACGGACACTCTCCAGATGCAACCCGGGCGTTCTTCAGGCGCATAAAGTGGGCGCTTCGCACGGCCACGGCTTGTAGGAGCGAGAGACGGAACTCAACCCGGATCGCATCACGCAGCGCAACTGGCGGACGACTGGCGCCCGATCATCCAACAGACCCCCACGGATGCTACGGCACAGGATGCCTTCTTCCAGCGCATCCAGCATCTTGAGCAGAAGACCTCGACAGACGCAACAATCGCCAGCTTTACGGTGGAGGAGGTCACAGCCGCGATTAAGGCGTGTCCAGCGGGCAAGGCGAGTGGGCCCGACGGAATCCCCAATGACTGGTACCGAGCGGAGGCTTCGACGCTGGCCCCGACGCTGGCTCACGTGTTCTCGCTGTGGGCCTCAGGCGGCGTCCTACCAGCCAGCTTCACAGACGCCACAATCTTCTGTTTGCCCAAGGTTCCGCTCCACGTAACGGCCTCGATTTTCGACCGATATCCCTGCTGAACACTGCCTACAAGATCTTCTCGCGGCTCATCCTGCAGCGCGTCCGCCAGAGGGTCGAGTGCATGGTGTCGACAGCGCAGTTCGGGTTCGTCGGAAAGCGTCAAATGCACGATGCCATTGATGTGTGGGATGTGGTGCAAGCCAGGGTCGCAAACGGTGAACTTCCAGCTACGGCCACCGCGGTCATGCTGGACTTTGCCGAGGCATACGACACGCTGGATCGAGCATTTCTGCGCAATTCCACGGATTCGAGAAGAACGTCGTGACAACTATTGATGCATCTGGCGACGACTGCACGGTTCCTCGCGGATGGCGATATGTCCGAGGTCGTCGATGGCCACAACGGTATTCGCCAAGGATGTCCGTTGGCGCCGATCCTCTTCATTCTTGCCCTCGACCTCTTGTACAAGGCCGCTGACGCGGACACGGAGTTGCACGGGCTGGAACTCGCATCCGGCATCACGGTCACCCTCAGCGGGTACGCCGACGACACCACGGTGTACCTGCCTCACCCACAGGAAGAGGTGCCTCTGCTGCGCCTATTGGCTGTCTTTGGCGCTGCGTCTGGGCTACAGATCAACGTGAGCAGGAGCCGGGCGGTGGCGATTCACCCCCGCGGCCCAGACGCAGCCCACACGTGCATGCAGATCCCCGTGATGGAGGCCACCGAGCTCCTGCGTCTACTAGGCATGGCGGTGGCCAGTGCACCCCAAGCGACGGAGATCTGGGCACGGACGCTACAGCAAATCCGAACGACGATCCACTTAGCTACAGTCAAGACCACCAACCTTCTCCAGCGTATCACGACATGCCAAGCGGTGATGATGCCCAAGCTTCTTTTTGTAGGTCGCCATGCGTGGCCCACGGCCACGATCTTTAAAGTTCTTCAACGGTTCGTTCATCAGTACGCGTGGCACGCGACAATCGCGGAGGACGCGAGCGGCGGCAAGGCGTGGATGAGTGCAGCCGTGGCAGCATTACCCGTACAACATAGAGGCTTGGGTCTTCAGGCCGTACGCGCTACCTTCCTCAACATGAGCGCCGCGACGGTGAACCGCTGGAACACTGCGGCAAACGAAGTTGCGGCAGCAGCTGGTGCAGTACTACTTCGACTACGCAGTGGAGGCCCAGCGAACAGTGTACAAGGGGCGAGCCGAAGACCTCCCACAGCACCTACCTGCGGAAGACCTCTTGCCGCCACTGGTCACGCCGCTCTTCGCTCCGCCCGCGCCATCCCCAGATCGGATCCTGAGCAGCAAGCGCTCGCCTCTCCCCCCCCCCACCACCGGCCGTGGTCGCCTGGATGAAAAGTGGTGGGCGGAGGGCTGGTTGCACTGCGGCTACGACAATGATGCCGCTCTCGCTGACGTACGCGAGACGCAGCGCGACCAGTACGGTGCTTTCAACCTCGCGGCGTTGTTGGCCTCTCCGGCCGCAGCCGATGACATACTCCACCACGCAGACGGCAGCGCAGTCGCCAGGGCGGATTACCCAGCGCTCCTCAGGACAAGGGCCACGGTCGGAGTGATCGTGGAGCTCAACTGGATCGAGCCGAGACACGTTCGCTTTCGTAGCCGATGCCACGCTTGGCCGCTGGCTCCGCGATAGGCGACACAATTCCGGCAATTCTGTGACGAGCTAGTCCGCAACTACCAGGCTCTCTTGCTCCCGCACAACGAGGCCAATTAACTCCAGCCACGACCACCGTCCGAGTCCATTTGGCGGCTCAGCAGCGCTAACAAGGCCCATGTGCTGGTACGGGAACCTGTCGCCGGAGTCGCAATCGAGTAGGGCGTCGTCCAGACAATGCAGCAGGCAGTGAAGCTAGCCCGTGCAGTGGAGCCAACCCTGGTCCGGTTCGATCCTCATCCGGCCCTGGACGCTTACGCACTGCTGTGGACGCGCACCCGATCGGCACCAGCCCCGGATGCAGCACCAGTGAGCAGCTCCACATCCAAGGCACTCAAGGAGATGGCCCAGCGGGCGCGAGCAGCACTGGCGGCGGATGAGATCATCGATCCAGCCCTCGCGCAGGTCTCGTGGTCAAAGATCGCTCGGCTGCCGGCAAGTGCTAGCCGTCAACGCCTCCTCCTTCACAAGATCAAAGGTCTTCGCCTCTTCGGTTGGGACAGGGGCAACAACCGCCGAGGTTGCCCTCACTGCCAGGAGCCCAGGGGAAACTCGGATCGCGGCCACACGTACCACATTGTGTGGCACTGCAAGAGTGCGCAAGCCCTGTGGCAACAACTCCGGGATGGCTGGCAGCAGCTTGGCTACGTCCCCGATGACATTTCCTTCTGCCGCGCGGTGTTCTCTCTTCGGCTCAGTCAGACCCCTCCCATTGCGTGGTCGTTCATTGGACACCGAGACGTGCCCACGGAGCTGGTGCCACAGGTCCATGACTTCATCCCTTTGCTCTGGCAGCAACAAGTGCTCGGTTGCCTCCAACAAATCTGGCGTTGGCGCCACAGGACAGCGGATCCAGACACCCCCATGGAATTTCGCCGTCGCCAGCTCAGCACTCCGCGCCTCCATGCGTGCGGCATACAACCAGGTGACCGCCACGATTCCACACGACGCCACGCACCGCGGCTCTCTCCGCCGGCTGGCTCAAGGACTGCAGGATTCCCAGCTCGATGCTGAGCCTCGACCTCGCAGCCCCCTGGACCACTTGACGGACCAGTTTCTCCTGTTCTTCGATGGGGGGGGGGGGGGC
>JAADVL010001017.1:0-10784 GCA_023334995.1 Pythium sukuiense
CACGTATCTGTCGTCTGCAACCCTTGTAGACGACGGATACGTGCCAGACACTGTGTTGAATGTAGTATCAACGAGGATCGGAATGAACGAGTTGAAGTCTGCAAGGATCCCCGTCGTACTATCTCCCGCGCGTCGGACTGGCCAATCTCTCATCTGATTCTGCCGCCATTGTGGTCGATCCACATGCGAATCCGGCATTTTCCACTGTGAGTTCAAGACACTTTCGCCCTTCAGCCCCGCGTGCGTTTGCATTTCGTCTTCATGATTGTATTGGGATTTGGTTTGGCAACCGGTGGCTGCATCCTGTCGAATGCCGACCAGGTTTCCCGACGAGTTTCCCACTGTACTGATTCACCACCCACCGTTCCGCATTCGAATCGAACGTCGATGACCAGTATCCTGCATGTCCTCTACAGCAAGCAACAGCAAGAACACTGTACGGAGTCGACTTTCAGAGGAGTGTCCTTCCAGCCAGCTTTGTTCACCGGTGTAGCTCTGTGCATACAGTATACTGTATTTCTGACTCGACAGACACAGATTGAGTTGGCGTGGGATGCTGGTCGTGTACACGGAGGGCTCACGCATTGCCTTGAAGGCAGATCATCGCAGCGGTGTTGTCACTGCCTCGAAAGACCACTGGTTGAGGTGGCTTGGAGGAGTGATACGATTGGAGAGTGGAGTTTGTGAGGGAAGACAATACTAGTATACAGTACGGTTGAGACTCATATTGGCAAGACCATTTCAATTGTATTATACGGCTACGATCGCCGTGTCTACCACAACATTTAGCCGCTCTTGGCCAAGTGCGCCGCCGTGGCGTTGTAGTACAAGTCGGTCTCGAACTCGGCGTGGCAGAATGGGAAGTTCGGTCCGCCAGCGCTGCTGCTTGGCTTGAACAGGATCTTGCCCGACGTGTACGTCACGTAGCACCCAAGCACAACGCAGACCACGACGACGATCGTGCCAGCGGCCTTCTCCCACATTGGGATCTCCACCCACATCTTCTTGAAGTAGAAGATCACAGGCAGCACGATGCAGCACAGCGTGATGCACGAGGCGCCGACGAAGTCCTGCAGGTCACTGAAGTGGTCCTTGAGCGCCACCGACAGCGCCGCCATGAGCGCGACCACAATGATGCGCATGGGGATGTACTTCCACTCGTGGCCCTTGTAGTCCTGGAGCTCGTCGTACTCGTCGTCGTGGTTCTTCTCGATGTCGGCCATCGACACGACCGAGTTCTTGGAGTTGCGGGCCTTGATCTCGTCGGCTGGCGTGTCCGCAGCAGCGTAGTTGAGAGCCTCCACATCGTCCTCTGTACGCTTGTGCATGCCAAGGAACATACGTTCGATGAGGTACAGCGCAGGGTGCAAGATGACGGAGAACGCGATGGTGATGTGGAGCTGCATGAACAGGAACGCAAGCACGACGACGCCACGATCGGAGGCGAAGCCGAGCTTTGAGAGGCCAGTCGTGGCGTTAGGGTAGATGGAGAAGAGCAGGTTACCGGCGATCTGGCAACCGACAGCAGAGTAACCACTGGCAGCCAGAGTCAGGAAGAGGCACGAGATCAAGCCCAACGTCACGAAGATGACACGCGGCATGCGCTCCGGCTCGCTGTGCTGGCGCTGAAGAGCTGGAATGACGATACCAGCACCGTAGGCGAGCGACAGGTTACCGAACGTCGTCACGACCTGCTTGAACGAGATGTCCGGAGAAGGGACTGATGGGTGGCCCGACATGCCATGGAGCAGCACGGACAGACCGATGATATCGGCGATGAGTGTGCCCATGCAGCCAGCGAAGGCGGCTCCAGCTCCCTCCTTCAGCGTCGGGATTAAGACCACCGGCAGCAGGCTGACGGCCATGAGGATGATCCAGGTCGAGTCCTTGAAGGTTCCTGGGAACAAGTCGGTGAGCAGCGTGCCGCCGAGCACGAGGAACACGCACGGCACGAGCAGACAGTCGCCCATCTGCGAGATCACAGTGATCCAGCGACCAGGCTTGCCCATGCACCACTCGCCGATGTCACCGAACGTGCGCACGGACTTTGGAGCACGAAGCATGACGCGGGAGATCATCACGGACGAGAAGATGTTGGCGAAGGCCATGAACAGCATGGCGATGACAGCGAGCACGGGGCCGGCACGCGAGAAGTTGGCGGGCATACCGAGGGTGCCGACGCCGTAGACACAGCAGAAGAGGTTGAAGGACGCCTTGGCGTCTTCGAGCGTGAACCACTTGCTGCTCTTGACCATGGTTGATTGCTTGAGGGTCTCGACGCGGAGAAGCGAGGCTTGGGTCGAAGGCGACTAGTGGGCTTCGAGGCAGATTGCAGACTGAAGACCAAGAACGGAGGAGGACACGCCGCGGGGTCGGAGCATACCCCTGTAGTCGAAAGAGCAGGTGAGCAGGAGGAGAAGAAGGAGAAGAAGGAGGGGAAGAACGGAGAGGTGGATCAAGGAACCGTAGGGTCATGCGCATACACGGACACGTCCGGTTCCAGTAGGCGACTCCCAGTGTGGAGCTGCGACATCCTCACTCATCAGGGATCTCGGGTTGTATGATGCAGGGACTTGATGGAGCTCCTGAGCCAGTGCATAGGTGAGCTGAGTTGAAGGTCATTTGAGGCGGGCCGGCTGCGGGGAGAGCGGCGAAATGGGGAACTGGCGAGACGACGACGAAAAAGATGTGTCGTGATATTAACCATATCAGTACATTACTCTGCTAGCACAGACAGATTTACCTCCACATCTTTCACCATGTACTGATATAATTATATCTGCAATCTACAAGATTGAGCGTGGCCGTCGTCTCCACTAAAGATACGCTGGAGGAGCCACAGCAATGTGACGGGGGGAGGAGAGGAGCACACGAGGACGTCGAGCAACACCGTCTCCACGAGAGTATCTCAATTCCATTCGCATGAAGAGTTCCTGCGACTCGTACTGTGTGCGAGAAGTATCCCTCGGACGTGGAATAGACTACAGTACAGGACTGGCCCGTTCCGTTCTCAAGGCTTCACGGCGTGTTGTTGTGGAGCGGAGACCGAGGCCGCAGAATAGAAAGCGACCGCGAGAGCCAGAGCCAAAGGCTTCTATTCTGTAGCCCCTGCTGCACAGCAGCGGACGCTGTTGTCATGAGAAAGGGAGCCTCGATTACAAACTATGCTGCGACACGCTCGCCTCGATCGCTTTGATTCCCTGATCGGTGGTAATTGCAAGTGCCCTGCAGTCTGCACACTTCGACATCGTAATGGGCCGCCTCGAGAATGATACCGCAGAGACCGGTGTCAACAACGACGAAGGGATCAGAGCCCCCACTGAGGAGAAGCTTCTCAAGGTGCCTCTCGCAACATTGGCCTCGTGACGCCAAGTCCTGGCTCAAGATTTCCGTCTCAGGCTCTCGCAGAGTGCTGCATCATTCGCTGGAAGTCACTCACATCGGAAAGCGGCTCACAAGGAGGAGAGATCGCAAACAGGACCAAGAACATGAAGTGGGGGACACTGTATCGCTTGGGCCACACCGCGGTCTACTCTCCACGCTGGACGAGAAACACCTCAGCTTGCTTCTACTGTTATACTACGGTACTATGAGTCTGCCTAGCCACCCGAATGAAGTACCGGTACATTCATTTTGAGGACCTACTGGAGGCGGCAGGGGCAAAGGTCAAAGGCGAGAGGTTCTCCCTTCTTTCCTTGCATGGTATCACATTCGTCGGGAGAGGAAATGTGTGTATACTATACTGTGCACGAGTATATCTGTCTTATGCTACAATTCAGAACGGCACGGCACGATGTCATTTAAAGTGTAGGTATCTTTTTACGCGGAGCTCTTGCAGGATTTGAAAAACGTGTCCTCGCACGGTTCGGGTTCGGTTAGGAATCCCAGTGGGTCCCAACCGATTCAATCGATGCCATTTTGGCACTGCGGCCTCAATGATCTGCTTGAGTTTCCAAATATCTGCTCGTGTCAAGCCTTGTTCGCTCTCTCCCATCTCCTGATCTCCACGAGCCCAACTCTGGCTCGGTGTTCGAGTGATGCAGCAGCGGAATCATGAAACTTGCAGGTGCAACCAGAGAGTAACCATGCAAGCGAGGCACTCTCGAACGGTCAAAGCTGCATCCACAGCCGAAGGAACTTGCTCGGTCTCCACTTTTCAAGGCGAAGATACCGTAATAATTGCGCAAACCGACCATCGAAGAAGTCCGTGATTCTGTAATTGAATCGAAGCCCAAGCAGCCATCATTTCTAGCGTGAGCATGTGAGTGAGCGATTAGCGAACTGCCTTTGACACGGCAGTGACGTCGCAGTGCGTCACCGAAAGAGGATCCAATCCAATCCGCCGAGTCGCAAGTCGCTAGACACATGAAGGTGCAAAAAAACGAGGGCTTCGTATCCAGATTATGGATACTCTCGATGCAGCGCCGCTGATTGATGCCATCACCGCACAATCAACATGAACAACATCGTATGGGGGACAACACGAAATGAATTTGGTAGCCACCGCTTCCTAACACCGACTAGCGACTTCTCCCGTCGCCCACATCCCTACTACTACGTATCTGCTTAGCCGCTCTTGGCCAAGTGGGCGGCCGTGGCGTTGTAGTACAGGTCGTACTTGTACTCGTCGTGGCAGAACGCGAAGTTTGGCGCGTTCGGGTCCGTTGGTCCAGGGTTGAACAGCGTCTTGCCGGTGTTGTAGGTCACGTAGCATCCGAGCACGAGGCACGCGACGATCACGATGGAGCCGAAGATCTTCTCCCACGCTGGCAGCTCGGTCCACATCTTCTTGAAGTAGAAGATCACAGGCAGCACGATGCAACAGGCCGTGATACACGAGGCGCCGACGAAGTCCGAGAGGTCACCGAAGTGGTCCTTGAGCGCCACCGAGAGCGCCGTCATGGCTGCCACGATCAGGATGCGCATCGGCACGTACTTCCACTCGTGGCCCTTGTACTCCTGGGCCTCGTCGTACTCGTCGTCGTGGGTCTTCTCGATATCGGCGATGGACACGACCGAGTTCTTGGAGTTGCGGATCTTGAGCTCGTCGGCCGGGGTGTCAGCGGCGTCGTAGTTCAAGGCCTCGATGTCGTCCTCCACACGCTTGTGCATGCCGAGGAACATACGCTCCGCCAGGTAGAGGGCTGGGTGGAGGATGACGGCGAAGGCGATGGTGATGTGGAGCTGCATGAACAGGAAGGCGAGCGTGACGACACCGCGGTCCGAGGCGAAGCCGAGCTTGGTCATGCCGGTGGCGACGTTCGGGTAGATGGAGAAGAGCAGGTTACCGGCGATCTGGCAGCCGACCGCCGAGTAGCCACTGCCGGCAAGGGCGATGAACAGGCACGAGATCAAGCCCAAGGTCACGAAAATGACACGCGGCATGCGCTCTGGCTCGCTGTGCTGACGCTGGAGGGCGGGGATGACAATACCAGCACCGTACGCGAGCGAGAGGTTACCGAAGGTGGTGGCAACCTGCTTGAACGAGATATCCGGAGATGGGACGGACGGGTGGCCCGACATGCCGTGGAGCAGCACCGAGATACCGATGACATCGGCAATGAGCGTACCCATGCAACCAGCGAAGGCGGCACCGGCTCCCTCCTTGAGCGTCGGGATGAGGCAGACTGGCATCAAGCTCACAGCCATGAGGATGATCCAGGTCGAGTCCTTGAAGGTTCCTGGGAAGAGATCCGACAACAGCGTACCACCGAGCACGAGGAACACGCACGGCACGAGGATGCAGTTGCCCATCTGCGAGATGACCACGAGCCAGCGACCGGTCTTGCCCATGCACCACTCGCCGAGATCACCGAAGGTGCGCACGGACTTTGGAGCACGAAGCATGACCTTGGAGATCACGACGGACGAGTAGATGTTGGCACAGGCCATGAAAAGCATGGCGATGATGGCCAGCACGGGACCAGCACGGGCGAAGTTGCCCGGCATACCGAGGGTGCCGACGCCGTAGACGCAGCAGAAGAGGTTGAAGGACGCCTTAGCGTCCTCCATGGTGAACCAGCTCTTGCTCTTGACCATGGTTGCTTCGACTTGTGGACTGGTGAGGCTTTTCCTGGTGTGGAGGAGGCTTGTGGTCTTGGAGGCAGATTGCAGAGTGAGGATTTGGAAGAGATCGGAATGGAATGCTGCGGTGCGGTGCCTGCGGGTGTGGCGGTTGGGAGCGTGGATCGTGAACGAGTGCGGCACACGGCGACGGGCCCAGCTGGGGAGGGAGGTTGCGTTAGGTGAGGCAGGGAGATCTGTCCGAGTCGTCTGTCAGAGGACTCCTCTAAGAGGAGTCCTCTGAGAAGGGCTCCCTCCATGTGAGAGGGGAGCCTTGAGCCTGGCGATACATACGCACAGTGCGGGTGGATAGTGCTGGTTTTCTGTTTTGGTCCGCTGTGGGGTCGCCGCCTGGCTTTGGCGCGTCAAGCAGGGGCAGTTGCGAGGCTGTCGTCTGGCGCTTGCAGACGCTTGCTTCGGCGGGCAGATGGGTGTGTTGAGGTCGAAAAGATCCGGACCGAGGACGCGGGAGGCTGCCTTGCCGTACGGGTCTGCAAGTTGCAACAAGTGGCAGTGACTCGGTCTCTCCAGAGATGCTGTACTCTACGGTACAATATCGCCAGACGCTGGAGGATGGACACTAGGCTGTCAAATTCCTTATCTAGTACGTGTACGTTGCTGCTGTATGGGCGTGTACTGGTATAGTCGTCGGTGTAATGGGCGTCGAATGTGACGAGGGTGGGGGAGTGTGCTTGTGAGTACGACGAGCGTATCTTTCGATCGAACGGCAAGGGATCTATCATCAAAAAGTGTAGGTACCAATAACGTACGGTGTCCTAAGACACCGTACTGTATCGAAATTCCTTGCTGCGATTTGTTGGGCTTTTTCAAACAACATGAAGAGCTCCATAGTATTGGAGTCCAGTCCTTCACATCTTCACTGCTGTTGGGGCGGGGGCAACGACGGAGCGCAAGCCGAAAATCACCCAAGAACAGAAGCTCAGGGAGTACATAGAAGCAAACATCAAGCCACACGCAGCGAGAAGACCGTCGAGGCTCGACTGTGGAATGGAAAAGGGCCTTGACACTTGTCCAATCGTCTTGGGATGATCCAGTGGACTGTCCATCGGAAGATCCACGAGGAGATGAGATCACGCGTGGGGCAGCCTTTGGACGAGAGACAGTTCCAGCGTGTATCCTCATGCACACCCTTCAACTTACAGCACAGGGCGGCAAATCGAAATCAACCACGGGCTTTTTCCGATTCATCCGATGGATGCTCGTGCAGCCCATGGATGCGTGGATTTTACCCCAGACCAGACGCACCTCCATATTATAGGACCCGAGTTTTCAGTCTCTGTAGTTACTAGAATAGCGGTGATTGTGTCGGGAGTTGATTCTTCCAAGATCAGCGCACCAGCGGTCAAGCTGAGCGGCATGCCTGTCCAGTGCCTCGGTGTGGATTCCACATTCCACACCGAGGCATGTGTCCATGGTATCGCTCAGACAGTACAATCCGCTGAACGGAAAGCGGTCTAGTTTCCATTGCGCAAACGGCGGGATTCCATTCCAGCCCTCGATCGAGTGAGTTTCTTTGACGTTTGCCCTGGTAACACGAAGAACAGACTCGCCACCGTGGAGTTTGCTTGCTTGCTGGGGATGAGGCCGACATCACGCTGCGAGTGATCCTCTGCAGACCAAAACACGCTTGCCGCCGATATAAAGCCGCGACATGAAGCGCTCAATGGCAATTCATCATAGCAAACGCACTGTAACCATCTCTGTTCTCAGTGACGTCGATCGACACGGCCTGCAAGAATGGAAAGCGCGCGTGACGATGGCATGATCACTGTACATGTATCGGCGACTGTGCCTGTGACCCCACGGGCGAGGCAACAATTGAGTCAGTTGTCAATGCCGGTTGCGGGTCAAAGCAGCACGAGAGGGCAGATTAGTGTGGACGGCGTCATTTTCGTTCTGCCCACAAAAGATCCCAGTGGAGAGTCTGGGTGGAGACAGCCAAATGCAACGGATGCAAGCCCAGACTGGGAATATTATGCGTGAAACAATCAGAGTCGGTATTTGGTTAAACACCCTACACTACACACTAGCATCCACGACTGCATCCGTCGCGTACTTCCGAACAACTCGACTAACCGCTCTTGGCCGCCGTGGCGTTGTAGTACAGGTCGTACTTGTACTCGTCGTGGCAGAAGCCGAACTTTGGTGCGTTCGGGTCCTCCGCGTCTGGGTTGAACAGCGCCTTACCGGTGTTGTAGGTCACGTACGAGCCAACAGCCAAGCAGACCACGATCACAATGGAGCCGAAGATCTTCTCCCAGATTGGCAGCTCCGTCCACATCTTCTTGAAGTAGAACATGACTGGCAGCACGATGCAGCACAGCGTGATGCACGAGGCGCCGACGAAGTCCGTAAGGTCACCAAAGTCGTCCTTGAGCGCAATGGCGAGAGCGGTCATGGCAGCCACCATGAGGATACGCATTGGCACGTACTTGTGGGCGTGGCCCTTGTAGTCCTGGGCCTCATCGTACTCGTCGTCGTGGTTCTTCTCAATGTCAGCCATGGAGATCACGGAGCCCTTGGAGTTGCGGATCTTGATCTCGTCCGCTGGCGTGTCGTGGGCAGCGTAGTTGAGAGCCTCAACATCGTCCTCCACGCGCTTGTGCATACCGAGGAACATACGCTCGACAAGGTAGAGCGCTGGGTGGAGGATGACGGCGAAGGCGATGGTGATGTGCAGCTGCATGAACAGGAACGCCAGCACGACCATGCCACGGTCCGAGGCAAAGCCGAGCTGGGTGAGGCCGGTCTCAGCGTCTGGGTAGATGGAGAACAGCAAGTTGCCCGCGATCTGGCAGCCGACCGCCGAGTAGCCACTGCCGGCAAGGGCGATGAACAGGCACGAGATGAGCGTCAGCGTCACGACGATCACACGCGGCATACGCTCTGGCTCGCTGTGCTGGCGCTGGATCGCGGGGATGACAATACCAGCACCGTACGCGAGCGAGAGGTTACCGAAGGTGGTCGCAACCTGCTTGAACGAGATGTCCGGAGATGGGACGGACGGGTGGCCCGACATGCCGTGGAGGAGAACAGCGATACCGATGACGTCGGCAATGAGCGTGCCCAAGCAACCAGCGAAGGCGGCACCGGCTCCCTCCTTAAGGGTCGGGATGAGGCAGACTGGGAGCAGGCTCACAGCCATGAGGATGATCCAGGTCGAGTCCTTGAAGGTTCCTGGGAACAGGTCGGTGAGCAGGGTACCGCCGAGCACGAGGAAGGCACACGGCACGAGAAGACAGTTGCCCATCTGAGCAATCACGACCAGCCAACGGCCAGTCTTACCCATCGACCACTCGCCGAGATCACCGAAGGTGCGCACGGACTTGGGCGCGCGGAGCATCGTTCGGGAGATCGTCACCGACGAGTACACGTTGGCGCAGGCCATGAAAAGCATGGCGACGATCGCGAGGCCTGGGCCGGCACGCGCGAAGTTGCCCGGCATACCGAGGGTACCAATGCCGTAGACACAGCAGAAGAGGTTGAAGGACGCCTTGGCGTCCTCGAGAGTGAACCACGCGGTGCTCTTCGGCATGTTGCTGAGAGGAGTCTGCGAGAGGTGTGCGAAGTTGCGGCGGAGGAGGCTTGGGGGCTTCGAGGCAAGTTGGAGAGTGAGAAAGCAGACTGCTTGCAATGAGGCTCGCGAGGATGGCGGCAAGGAGAGACGGAAGCCGAGAACGAGGCCTTGATTGTGCGGAAGAGTGCCGTGGACAGCTACGCACTTCGTTCTGTTTTGATCCAGCCTCGTCCTGGTTTTGGTGGCCGTTTCCACGTGGATGAGCGAGGATCGGCGCGATTAATTACGGCAGGTGAATAGATTGGCACATACTGTAACACAGCCCTGGCCACGCATCTCCGCATATGAACTTCAAGGTATCAGCTGGGCGAGGACGACGACTGCACAAACCGAAGAGGCCAAAAAGATCCGGAGTGGCGTGCAGCAGCGAACTGCAACACCAGCGACGGGGCGCCGTTGGTGAGATGGGTAGGGGTGGACTGTAGACTCCGCTGATGGAGTTTCCCGGTTTGAAGGCTGGCCGCTCAAGTCTGGAGACTCCCTCTCTACGGAAAGATACACTGGTGGGACTCGAACTCCACCGCGCACTCTCCCTCCCTCGTCACATATTGCCATGATCTAAGTAGAGTACAGTACATGGACGTACGTGTGCACGGATCCGGAAGATCGTACGTCTACAATGATCGGGTGTTGGAAATTTTACAAGTTTTCACTTTCGATAATCGTTTGGGGGAAAGCGGAAAAACTCCTTCCACGATTCTGTTCTCTTCCAGACTCGCGTGTTCCCTGCTCCACCGGAGAGCTTTGCCGTGTTGTCTGGAGAGCTGAAGCTAGAAACAGAGCAGCCTTGGAATCCCCAAGAACAGAAGAGAGCAGCCAAGAATAGAGAAACCAAAACCAGCCAAGAACAGAATCCCCTGTCCAGGACCGACTTTCTCTTGCTCGGCTTGTCGCAAAGCGATCAAGAAGAGAAAAAGAGAGTGAGTGAGAAAGCCGCAAACATGTTTTTGCGGTTTGGGAAAATCGTGATTGGAAAAAAAAGCTCCAGTTTCGCTGCCAAGTCAGCTCTCGCGACTTGACGAAGGACCAAGAAGCGAAGAGCCACTGTGTGTCGCGAAAACCATCTCAAGTCCAGGCGAACTAGATCCCACAAAGCTCCAAGACTGTGGTGTGTCGTGTGCGA
>JAADVL010001018.1:0-10764 GCA_023334995.1 Pythium sukuiense
CGAGATCCACGGCGGCTCGCCATGGGGCACGGGCACGCTTGCTGGCGCGGACGGTTCCCGCCAGCCGTCGCAGCTCGAGCTCGACGTGGCCAAGGTCCAGGGCGAGAGCTTCGCGGGCGTCACGAAGAAGCTGTCGGCCTAGGCTTCTCGACTACGGTGGCCATGATGTTCACGGCTCGCAGGCGCAAGGATCTGGACCATGATGCCACACAAACTGGGAGAGTAACAGAAAAAGAATAGAGCTTCGTGCAGATAATTTGATTGTTTCTGAGGTTTTTGTCCTCACAAGGTAGGTCCTCCATCAGTTGCTGTGCCTTGTACTCGACGGTCATCTTCGCTTCGAGTCGACACCCGCTTAGCGGGTGTTGTGCATCAATCACATCGCTCTCATTGATATAGTCAACGCACTTTTCCTCCTATATTACCAGCTCACCCCACTCACAGCAGCTTGAGGATCTCGTCTACGTACTCCAAGTCGCGTGGGTCGCTCGCAATCTCTTCAATGAACTCGCGCATCTCCTCCCGTGACGAGCCCGCGAGTGCCGGCGACAGCAAGCTCTTGATCACTTCACGGGTCCCATACACACGCTGCGGGGATGCGTTATTGGCGTACAACTGCTCCTCTTGGCGGCGCGAAAGCGAAAGCAGTGTGCGAAGCAGGAACGTGATGGAGCTCGCACCCAGCGAGACGTCGTACTCGGCGATGAGCTGGCACGTCTGGTACAGACGATCTGCGTCAACGGCCACGGGCGTGTTGTCCTCGTAGTCAGCGTCCTCGACTTCGACCGCACAGCTGGCCAAGAAGATCACGAGCTCGTCATCTTCCAGATCGTTGTCTTCGCTCTCTTCGATCAGCGTCTTGAAGAGCTCCAGAACCTCGTGCGGTGGTGAAATGGAGCAGAACACACCCAGCGCGGCCTGAGCACTCTCCTTGGGCTGCGTTTCGAGACAGTTGATCAGGAAATCACGCAGGCGAGGCTGCAGGTGCGGCGCGATCTCCGTAACCGCAAGAAAGAATGCCTGGACGAAATCGGGTGTGATCTCGTGAGTCTCGAAGGCTTCCTCGTGACGGCCCAGTCGCTGGAAGATATCTTCGAGGTCGTCCGCAGTCTCGCACAGCGGGACGTACTCCTCGATGCTCGGCATCCAGATCGCGTTGTCGCGTACTTCGGAGACATCCATGATCTTTCGCGCCAGCTCAGCCGGAGTCCTGAACGACGTCCAGTGAGAGAAGTCGACGTCATTCTTCTTCTGCTTTCGGCCAAACTTGGAGAAAGCGTACAGTCGTGCAACGACTTCCGCCAGTTCATCCATGGCGCCTCGACCGGCGCCACCGATCACTTCGCCTTCTTCATCATGTGCGAGATTATTCAGGTGGCAGATGAGCGCACGCGTCGTGAAGCCCGTGACCATTGACTGGCTGCCCGCCATCTTGTCGCACCAGCGCATGAACTGGATATGGTTCTTCTGACGCGCGTACAGTTCCATCATCAGCGAGTAGGTCATGGCACCAAAGCGCTGGATGCCCATCCGCGTCTTAGCCTCGCGGATAATCTTCTCCGCCATCACATCGTCCCAGTCGCTCACTGCTCTCCTCAGCACTGCATTCAAAACCCACCAACTCGGCAGCTGCTCCTCGATGTTGCGTCGTTCGTGGAGATACTTGAGCTTCAAAAAGTCGTTCCACACTTGTTCTGTTGGGACATGGGTCGCAGCTTCGATCAACTTAGCCGCAACATGCGGACGAAGACGACCATGTTCCGCAATGACTTGGTTGTACAGTGTCTCGAGGCGCTCTGTGTCTTCGCCAGCGATCGCAGCTTCGATGGCAGCATCCCAAGTCAGTGGAAACTGCTTGAGCTTCTCCTTGTCGATCCCCTCCGTCCACATGTGGTCAAAGAGCATCAACGCATGGCGCCATTGGCCCTTGCGGATGTAGGCCTGCATGGCTTCCGCGTACACATACAGGTTCGGCACCAGTCCGCGCACCTTCATGCTCGTGAACACGCCCAGCATCTCGTCGTTGTTCTCCATCTGGCCATGAGCTGTGGCCACACACGATAGAATACGCGTATCCATGTCGAGCTGCTTGAGCAGCGAGTCGTCGCGTGGTAGCGACTTCTGGATCATCTCATACCGGTCGACGACAATTTGCCACTCCTTCGCCCGGCTCGGGACCAAGAGGAACGCGTGGACGAGGTCGAGACTCATCGGTAAGCCGGTCTGTTCAAACTCTTCGAAATACTGGAGCGACGCGTCGACGTTCATCCCGCAACTGTTGATCACGGCTGCATAGGAGACAGTATTAGGCCGCACGCCTCGCTGTCGCATCGTGGCAAGCAGGTTTTCAGCCTTGTGAAGCACGATCTGTCCACCATACGCCCGCAGCGCCTGGTTGTATACTTCCAGCGAGATCTCGAGTCCATGGTCGTGCATCTCATCCAGCAATCGCTCCGTGTCGTTCGTGAACTGGTGCGACGGAGCCGCCACAGGCAGCGCGCGAGCCTTCGTGAGCTGAGCCAGCAGCACACGGGCAGTGTGCCAGTTCCCGTGCCTTGCGCTCATCTGGATCATTTCTTCGTAGGTCTCCTTGGGCACTGCGATCTGTCGCTGCGCGAGCTGGTCGCGGAAAAACAGCGCGTGGTCCAGCACGTCGTGTTCAATCGACATGCCCAGCAGACCCTCAAGCACGTCACGCACTTCGTCTCTCTCCAGCATCGAGAATTCGCGCAGGAACTCCTGAAGCAGACGCTGAGTGGCCGTGAGCTCTCTGCTGAGCAGACACATCTCGATGACTTGGAGATGGATGTCGGCCGAGGCCTCGAGCCCGTCGTTGCGCATGGCTTCCAGCAGCTGCTTGCCCTGCATCCACTTCTTCCCTGTGTGGCAGGCGCGCACGGCGTTCTCGTAGATCTCCACGGACGGATGCATGATGTCCACGGCCTCTCGCATCTGGTCGATTACGTCGTGGGCCGTTTGCCAGTCTCCTGTCACGGCGCAGGCCTCGGCCGTGAGCTCCAGCGTCATGGGCGACGGCGCCACGCGCGCACGACGCAGGCAGTTGTATACGTCCACGACAAACGCGTGGTCCTGCATGGCGTCTGCCACCATGCTCATCACAGCGGCCTCCTGGCCCGACATGTCGGCGTACACGTGGTGCTCCATCATGGCCGAGACGATGGCTTTCGCGGCGTTAAACGCGTCTCCTTCGGTCTCAGGCTTCATCAGAAACTGCTTCAGCGTCTCAAAGTCTTTTGCAGACACGGGCGTCTTCTTTGCGGCTTCTTTGCGGACTGTGGGCGTGCGTGAGCTCGATGCGAAGCCTCTGGACGAGACGACAAGCGACCCAAACGGCGATGCTGTGGAGGCTTCAGAGCCGTTCTGACGACGCGAGTCGCATGCAGACACACACAGAGAACGGCGCCATTGGTGTGGCGTGGTCGCAGAGCGAGCGTAGCGCTGAGGAAGCCGCTGGGCGCGCGCAAGCAGCAAGGAGCTCCGCTTCATATTCCGGAGATGTCGACGGTGTGGATCCTCACCTCACCACCGCAATTTGAACTGATGGGCCACAGGTGGCCGGGGGTACGGTTACGGGTCACGGGTTACGAATCTGTAGACGACAATACTAACCCAAGCCAAACTAAGCTAATAGGGATGTAGGCGGTTACGCGGTTGCTCGAACTCGCGAAGACGAAGATGGCGGTGAGAGGCAACGTGCTGAAGACGCTGGCGCCATTGGATGCGACTGATGCGTTCAAGGAGCACTTGAAGAGGATTTCCAACATGAACGAGCCGCCGAGTAACACACCACTGCATGTTGCGGCGTTGAATGGGGATGTTGAGGAAGTGCGACGCTTGCTCGAACAGAAGAAAGTCGCCGTCTCCACTGACGATGTTGTGAGTCCATCAAACGCTGCTTGCTGTGCATGATCAGGCGGGCTAATCCAAATGCTGGTGGTATAGAATGGATACACGGCACTCCACCACGCAGCGCTGCTTCGTCGAATCGAGATCGTAAGTCTCCTGCTCGAGCACGGCGCTAATGTGAATACAGCAGCCCAAGATGGCAGCACAGCTCTTCATAAGGCAGCTCAAGGAGGCAACGTCGAGTGTGCGCAGCTACTTCTACGAGCTGGAGCCGATATCCACGCCAAGAATGCGGTATGTGAAGGACAACTGCCGCCACCTTCATGCTTAGTCATTAAATAACTGCGTCTTCGCCGTGCAGAGAGGAGAGCGTCCCATCGATGTGTGTGCAATGCGGAAACACACTGCCCTCACGACATTCCTACGAAGTTATGTTGGCGATTCGTAACCCAGTCATCAAAGCACCAACGAATTTCCAACGATTTCTTGCTTGGTTGAAGTTGTTGGCGAATCGACCAATACCTCTCTAAACCGATATTCGAGTCTGCGAATTTGTTGGCGCCAACAAAATTTCGAAAACGCTGACAACTCAAACGGAAACGCGAAGAAAGAGAAGAGGAAACATGGTGAAGGGCGTGCGGAAGAGCAACATTGGCTACGTGTACAGCGTCATGGATGAGGTCCAGCGGCTGCGCGAGGACGTGGTGGCGCTGGCGGAGAAGAACCGCGATCTCGCGAAGCAACTGGTACGGTCTGGAGTGAGCGCGATGTGGAGGAAAGAGGGGAAACACTGACAGAAAGTGTGTAAAAGAACGTCACCAAGATGGAATTAGCGAGGGGTGAGGCACATGTGACACGCGTATGACGGATTGAAGCTGACAGGGCATCTATGGTCCAGAGAGAAAGCGGCAGCAAGCGATATTGACGGACCAAGGTGGGTTTAAAGCGTGATCTGGCAGCGAATGGCGGTGACTGAGGCAAATGAGCAGTCAAATCGTGGGCCAAGAACAAGGTGAAGACCACGCCAGGTAGGTGACGATGGCTTATGCGCGAGGAATTGATTATGCGCCTCCGCACTGAGCGAATGTGCCAGCCAAATGCACGATCGGCATCCAGTGTGATCTTCTCCCGGTGCAAGAAAGCGAAGACGATGAAGTCCACGAGCTGCACAGCTTTAGCCCTGGCCCACAGATGCAGCTCACGCCACCACGCCGTCAGTCATGCTCGGTAAGCCATTGCAGTGCGATTAGCTACTGGATATGATGAATGTGCCCTCACACGACTGTCTCTTCTTCTGCAGCCCGACGATCCTCGTCGAAGTCTCTCGCCGACGATCAAGATTGTGAGACGAGAGCTGGTTCTCGTGGCTATGAACCAACGAGAATCAACCGGCAGACGCGAGCAGGTGCTGTGACTCCCCGGGAGCATCGTCCAGTCGCGCATGCTGTGAGCTAATCCCATGATACTAGTCCCCAGATGACGACGTTCGTATGACCACGCCGTCGCCACCAAAGAGCACGGCGCTTCATGCTGCTGGCGACAGCGACGTGGACGACGGAGTCGCGAGATCTTTGGCACCAGAGGTCACTTGAGTTTCCTTCTCCAACGTTCATTGCTCTGCGAGCTGACTCTGTTCGTTTCCATCACCAGTTCGAAGGCCGTCGTCACCTCCGCCGCCGCAAGAACGACGTCAGCTACGTGGAGCCCCCGTTGAACCGGAAGATCCGTCGCGTGAGCACCTTGTCCTCCTCAGCTTCCAACGTCCCCATTCGATTCTCACCGGCTCATATACACTCAGGGTGACTACTACGGCCTATTGAAACGTCCTCACCGCATGAGCCCACGCTCTCTCTCCACCCAACCTCCTCGACCCCGCACCAGCCAGCAGCGCCTCGCTCGTGTGCCGGCGTCGCCTCCACACGAGATCACGGTCGTCCAGCAGCGGCTCACGCGGCCGCGCGCGACCGTATCCTACGTTCTCCCGAAGCTAAACTCGAAGCTGCGACAGGTACGCGTGACGACTCTGCTGTCACCGCCGCATCTCACTCCTGAACGTTCCGCTCGTGGCTTCTGTGTCTCTAGGGCGACAAGTTCACGTTCACCACGTCATGATCAGCGACGTGGTTACACTTGGTTTTGGTATGGAGTAGAATACACAACGCGAAACGTCCTCGCGACTTCTCGCCAATCCATTTGCCCAGCTGTTTTTATCTTACCGGCACAGATAGAAAACGCCAGCGCGAGGTAAGAAATCGAGGCCGGCATAAAGCGAGAGCTGCTCTGACCTGCAGCTACATTTTCCCCACACGAGAGAGAGAGAGAGATCCACGCACTCGCGTCGCTGTATCCCCCGCAGTACCACAACAGCCTCCAGCGCCACACTCCGTCACCATGGGCTGCGTCAACTCCAAGCAGGCGGAAGACGTGATGAACGCGGAGGCGCAGCTCGCATCCAACGGCGTGGAGCAGCGCGCGGCACCCGCGGGCGACCGCAGCCACCACGAGAACGGCGGCGCGAACCCGCCCAACCCGAACAGCTTCGACGAGCAGTACTCGCTCGGCAAGGTCATCGGCTCGGGCACGTTCTCAGTCGTGAAGGAGTCGACCCACAAGCCCACGGGCCAGAAGTACGCGATCAAGTGCATCAAGCGCGATGGCCTCACGGCTGAGGATATCGAGGCGCTCACGACCGAAGTCGCGATTCTCAAGCAGGTGAGCAAAGGCGTCGGGGGTGGTTGTGGTGATGGATCAGGACTGACGGGTCTCTTTGGCGTAGATGAACCACCCGAACATCATGATTCTCCACGACTTTTTCCAGGAGGAGAAGTTCTACTACCTGGTCACGGAGTTCATGGAGGGCGGCGAGCTTTTCGACCGCATCGTGGAGAAGGTGCGATTATGCTCTGAAGCATGGAGGTTTGGAGGCTGTGGCTGATCGGATGCTTGTATCGTAGTCTTTTTACAGTGAGCGAGAAGCGCGCGACTTGGTCAAGCTGCTGCTCGAGTCGATCAAGTACTGCCATGACGCCAACGTTGTGCACCGAGACCTGAAGCCCGAGAACTTGTTGCTGACCAGCAAGGACGATGACGCGTCCATCAAGCTGGCCGACTTTGGCTTCGCTAAGAAGATCGAGTTCGACAGCGAAGGCCTCGTTACGGCGTGTGGTACGCCAGGCTACGTCGCCCCGGAGATTCTGGAAGGCCACCCGTATGGCAAGTCGGTCGACATTTGGAGCATTGGTGTCATCACCTACATCTTGCTCTGCGGCTACCCTCCGTTCCACGACGACAACCACAACGCGCTGTTTAAGAAGATCAAGCGCGGAAAGTTCGCGTACGACTCGCCATACTGGGACCACGTGTCGGACGACGCCAAGGACCTCATCAATAAGATGCTCGTGGTGAACCCGAGCGAACGGTGAGCTCCTTCGTATGCTTATACTGATGCAGGGCCACGATTGCTGATGCGTATCATTTGTATCTGTAGATGGACGGCTACTCAATTGCTCGAGCACAAGTGGGTGACGGGCAAGGAGATCGCGACCGTGCAGCTCACGAGTGCACTCGAGGAGCTGCGTCGCTTCAACGCGCGTCGCAAGTTTAAGGCTGCGATCCGCACGGTGCAGGCCACCAACGCGCTGTCCAAGACATTCAGCAAGGGCCACTCGGCCGAGATCCCGGACGCTGCCGTCTCGACCGAGAACGTTGCCGTGGAGCTGGAGAAGTAGAAGTAGACGACTCGCTCACGTCACAGATCCCGCTATTCTTCCCTTTTTATACAAGTATGAACCGAAATTTACAGATATACACCTTCAATTGCTCAATTAGGGTGGATTCACAACCAGAGTTGCGAGTTGAGGGATCTCATCTCCAATTTGAGCTCTTCATTTTCAGAAGATAGAGACGCGCGCCGGACGAGAACACACCGAGGCAGACGTGTGTTCAGAAGCAGCTTTACACCGCTGCGTACGCCTGTCTACAGCTAGCAAGCAGCATGTACGCGTCGTGGTCGACAGACCTGAACGAATACCATGCGCACCAGCGCAAGATCGTGCGCCATTTCGCGCCGCACGTGTCCAACCAGGAGCTGTCGAAGCTGGAACGCGTGTATTTTCTGATCGGCATCACGCGCGTCGGCCTCGTCTTCCTGGTCCCTTCGGTGGTTGTGCTGCTGCTTCATGGGTGGTTCCTCAAGACGCCCGTGTTTGTGCTCGTCGCGCTCGTCAGCGCGTTCGAGCTGGGCATGGCGATTGTGAGTTAGTGGTGGTTTCGCCATGGCTTCAGCCAGCTTCTCATGTGTGTTTTGTTGCTCTCAGTATCGCTTCGCCGTGTTGTGGCCTGAAGGACACAAGATGCGATGGAACTACTGGCGCGAGGTCAGTAGCTTTCCTGTGGGACCGCCTGAAGTGCATGTGTGGTTAACCCTCATCATACCACAGATTGAGATGTCGGAAGACTGTAATCAGCTCAAGATCATGGGCTACTACCACAGGAAGATCGCCAAGTTCACTGGTCGATTCCCGTCGACGATGGCGTCATCCCAGATCCGCCATCACTACCGCAAGCGAGGCATATTCATGGTGATCCTATTCGTGATCGCGTACATCGTCTCGCTGAGTCTGCTCCTGCGAGCCGACGACGAAGAGCCGATATGGCTCTGGATCCTGTATCTGCTGGCTATCGGCAGTGGAATGGTCGTCTTTCGCTTCATCAAGATGCACTTCATCGAGCTCCCACAGGTTCTCATTCTGAGAGACCACCCCGAGGTAAGCGTTGCAAATGGTAGACTTGGCCTCACTCGCCTACTCACTGGCGTTTCTGTGTTTGTCCGCAGTTTGCGGTCGTTCTCGACCCCGGGGCCGAGAGGATCCCCTTCGCTCGTCCTGTCACGGGGTATCAAGCGATGGAAGAGCAGCCTCTGCAGTACTCACAGCGCCAGCCCCAGGTCACGTCGCTCTCGCCCGAGAAAGTCAGTCTGTGACGTGTGTACGAACCCCTGCGGACATCCTTAACATGTTAGGAACACGTTAGCATCTTGTAACAGTACATGACTGCTCGAAGTGGGTTACATTTTTCGTAACCCACCGCAAGTGGCGGGAAGCAGTCCATTTTGAAGCCGCATATTGGCGCCGTCCTCTCTCTCTCTCTCTCTCTCCGTCTGTGCGTCAGCAGGCCGATCGATGAGACAGGAGCCAGCGCCACAGCACGAACGCGCATGAACCGAACGTCGCGATGCCTCGAGTACGCCGGCGTGGACCCCGAGTGGGAGGCGCGCGAGCTGCGCGCGTTCTCGTCAAACGGCGCCATCCGCACGGCCAACGCCGTCGCGAATTACCTGCTCGGGCGGCTCCTTGAGGAGGATCTGCACGTGAGCTGCAAGCCCATGCTGCCCGCCAACGTCCAGGACCTCAATGGCTCGGTTCTCCAAGGCGCGTGTCTCCTACAGGTGCGGAGAGCGCGTGTCGACCGCTGTCCTGTAGCCGTCAGGAGCTCACGGGTGATTGATTATTCGATTGTAGGTGGTGGATATCGTGAATATTGGCGCGAATTTCGAGAACCGCACGGAAGACACGAAGGGGCCGACACGGACGCTCAAGTTGTGTCTCACAGACGGCCATCAGACGGTGTTTGGGTTCGAATTCAAGTGGCTTCCGTCGCTCAGCGTCAAGACGCCGCGAGGCACCAAGGTGTGTCAGTGGTTGTTACGAAGGGATTAGTGACCAGCGTTATGCTTACTATCTGTTGTTAATGGCTGTAGGTTGTCGTCCAAAATGTGGCAGCGCGCCATGGCATGCTGATGCTGACGCCGGAGACGTGCTACGTCGTCGGTGCCAGTGGCAACGACGCGCTCGACGTTGCGAAGCTGCAGTCGAATTCATCAGAAGCAACGTCAGCGAGACCTGCAGGTGCCTACTCAGCAGCGATCGTGACGGCAGGGGCAGAGCTCCACTCTGCGGCCACTGCAGTCCAGGAAAAGCCCGCGAGAACTCCTATTAACAACAGCTCTGGTCGCGCACTGCCGACTCCACACCACGCTTCAGCGAGACCGACTTCGGCATCATCTACAAACGGATTTTCCGCTTCCCATCAGCCACCAGGACGGCCACAGGCACTGTATCCTCGGGAAGATCAACGAGCGGACCGGAAGCCTGAGGTACACCGCGTGTTCTCCCCACCGCGAGTGAAGCCAGAGGTTGTGAACCCGCCGGTCTTCGTGGACATCTCATCAGACGAAGATGCCGCTAGTGATATCACTGATCCGATGGTGGAGCATTTGTTCTACTCGCCCAACACGCCACGGATACATAGCGAAGCACCATCCAGTCGTCCCAGCTCAGCATCACGAAAGCGGCCCCATCCAGAGTCCAGTCGGATACCTCGTGCTCCGTCTCCACCTCCTCCACCCGTGGTTGTGGAAATGAAACACAATGTGATCAACATGGCTACATTCTCCACTACCGAGACGACAGACCCGTTCAAGATCGAAACTGCGTTCAACTTGCTCACGTCCATGGCCATCGTCAAGCCTGAAGTGCCTCGGACTCCAATCGACATCACATCTCCATACCTCTACTTCAAATCACGAGTGGCGGCACTCAATGCAAAACCCATGCAGGTCGGCTCCGTCCTCACGATCCGAGGCTTCATGAAGTCGGTCGCTGGATTCCAATTTAACACCGGCGTCTTCAACCTGCGCGTGCTGATCGAAGACGGCACAGCCACGAAGGAAGTGCAAATTGATCCAGCCTTGGTCGAGTCACTGATGGGTGCGTCCTGCACCGAGTTCTTGCAAGCCATGAAGAAGACACCCGCCGTGGCCCACAGGCTAGCCGCCAAGATGCAAGTGACGCTCATGACCATGCAAGGCATCATGCAGCTTCGACTGGACTCCTCACC
>JAADVL010001019.1:0-10763 GCA_023334995.1 Pythium sukuiense
CGGCCACAGCACTCGCACGTGTGCGCTACCGAGAAATCTGTCATTCGAACAGCTTACCGCTGTCAAGGGCAAGGCTTCATGCTTCGTCCTCCCAGCTTTCCCATCAACAAGCAGCACCCTCCCCTTGTTCCTCGACTCGATGAAAAATCCCTTGTTTATTGCTACTAATTTAAGGACGGTCCTTCACCAGAGAGGGCGTATCCCTTGTTGAGTGCATTGTCCCTCGTAAGAAAATGTCGCTGATTTCGGACATTTCCGTATCAGCTCCCTATTTCCAAATCAGCCACGAGGTGGCTTATTTGGAAATATGAATAGGGAGTCTGCTGATTTGACTGAAAATATGGTCGTTTTCAGACGGGTTTGACTCCCCCTAATGAATGCTGTTTGGGATAAATTTGGAAATGGGCTTCTTTATTAGTCAATCAAAAGTAAGTTTGATTGACAGTTATAGCCAATCAGCGCTCCACAAGTTCTCAGAATGAAGAAGAGCGAGTTGCCAGAGAAAGAGCAACTGACGAGCGAGAAAGCGAGAGAAGCAAGATGAGCGAGGAAGGCGAGAAGGAGTATGTGCTCGTCCTGAAGCGAGCCGACGGCACGGCCAAGGCAGAGCAGGACGACGACGCGGCGCCATCACCCACGGCCAGCTCCTGCGACTCGGAGGCGTCGGCGACCGAGGAAAGTGACGCCACGGCGCTGGAGCTGTCCAACAGTCGCGACAGTTTGGAGCTGGTCGACGCGTTCGCTGAGCTGCACGACGCGCTGCCGCCGCTTCTGCCTGCGCTGGACGCGTCCACACAGATCACCAAGTTCGACGGCTACGCGGAGGCGATCGTGGAGGCGCAGCAAGTGCTGGACTCGCGGCTGCTGGCGTACTCGCAGTACCTGAACATCGTACGTTTCCATGTAAATGGGTTCGGTCGTAGACTCTCAGCAGCTGAACTGACACCGATGTGCTCTTTACGATGGACTAGACGGGAGCCAATGACACCATCCTGACGCCCCGTCGCCCGCTGGCTGGTCGCGCGTTCGTGCCCAGTAAGCCCGTGGCCGGTGACCGCCCCGTGACCGTGTGCATGGGCTGGCAGCGCGTGTCCAACATCGACTCAACGAGCCGGGAGCTGCTGCGGCTGCTGGAGGAGGACGGCGTGTCCTACATGCCACACGACATCGCCTACAGCGTCAAGTACCTCGCACCCGTGGCGCCGTTCGGCGACTGCATGTTCCTATCGATGGAGCAGCTGCTGCTGTACACGGAAGAATGCGAGCCGCTATCGACGCCGGAGATTCGCCGCGTCGCCGCCAAGTACTTCCTGGCACACTACAACTCGTGCTCGGCTGAAGAGAAGGCTCGTACGGAAACGGCCATCCGTAACCTCTACTTCCCGTCGCTCAAGGGCGGCTGGGGAGTGAGCCCCATGCAGACGCGGCGCTTTGTGGCGCGAAAGGCAGACCGCGACTGGCTGTATGCCAAGTGCATCGAGTTTCAAGACCAGGGATACTCCCGCGTCAAGGCTGCCGAGATGGCTTACACGACGTACGCGCAGCCGGTGGTCAACGCGGAGGCGTACTGTGACTACATGTCGGTCGGCGACGGCGAGAACACCCACTTTCTCATCGCTCTCAACTACAGCCGCTCAGGCCTCGTGTCCATCGACACGGACCCAGAGGGCCGTCGTGTGGCCTGGGGCGACGACATCGCGTTGGAGGCACTGGCGACAGCGTACCAGCGCGACATCTTCGTCGTTCTCGTGGGCTGCGGCAAGATGTTCTTCCTTCCCCACCGTCCGCACCAAGTGGACAGCATGGATGAAGCCACGATCGCGCGGTCGAAGGGCCACGCGCCGTGGTTCCTGCTGATGCGCCTGACGGGCAGCGACCGCGGAGGCGACCACTACGAGCCCATGCTCTGCGAACGTCTGCGTGGCGACGGATCAACCGAGTTCGGCACGATCGGCGACTGAGCGATGTGCGTCGCGTGCATACCAGTTCCCTGTATTTGGCCTTGCCCTTCCATTATCCATGTCCGCTTCGCCAGGCGTCTACTTGAATCCAACCATGAACACGAACGTGGAGTATACACTGTTCAATTCTCATTCTCATTAGGATCGCATTAACCCACGGACGGAGGCGCCGCACTCTCAATGGGCTACGCCACAACAGAGAACGTTGGAGACACTGGTAGTCGCTCGTAGGCAGCGAGATACTGCGGTCTCAGAACGCGGATTCCGCGATTGGAGACGCGAGACGCGAGACGCACAACAACTTAGTTGCCGATGGTCTCGAGGCTCGACTCCCATCGCTCGTAGTTGCCTGGGATCTTCGACCACTCAGCCCACTCCTCGTCAAGGAGCGAAGGCACGGTGCTCGAGGTGGCGGCAGGGGCGGCGACGACTGAAGAAGACATTTACATTAACGTCAGGATTCCAACACGCATTCGAGCCACATCAGCAGCGTACCTGGGGCCTCAATGGCCTTCTTCGATGGCTTCAGCTTGAAAAGCAGGATGACGGTCGAGTAGAAGCCAAGCGTGGCGAGCACGATCTATCACAACGACACCATGACGACGTCAGCATGCGCGTCCACTCTGCTTTCACGACACCCTCAGCCATGCGCTCGATCAGCGCGTGTTCTCCTTGCGTCTCCCATCTCGCATCTCGCATTGCCGTCCCCACATCGTAGCGAGAGAGCGAGAGACAGCGGAGTGGATCCACGAGCGCAGGCAGGCGTGTGGGGTCTGATGGAATCTGTCGGGTCTGTCCGCACCTGGTAGTCCTTTGGCAGCACGGCGCGGACCTTGGCCTCGAAGCCCGTCGGCGGAGGGCCGCCGTGGCCGTGGCCGCCGCTCATGAGGCGCGTCTGCATGTTGTTGGCACGCGGCTTGGCCGCGGCCGCCGTCTTCTTGAGCAGGTGGAGCATCTTGGCGCTGCGACTGACTGACTGTCTGGGGACTGCGGGGGGGATCAAGCGACCGTAGCTTCCCCACACACAAGAGCGAGCGGCCGAGAGACCAAGGGGAGAAAGCCATACGCCACACACACACGCTCCACTAAACATTTCAGCCAATCATATCAAGGCGTACTTAGCAGGGAATTCCCATTTCGTACTTAGCGAGTAGTGTCACTGTACATCGGAAAACGCTCATGTTCGACTTCGAGTTTTTTGGCGCGAAGGGCAACTTCGGCAATGGCTCCACAGACGGATGGCTCCATGGAGGCCGACGAGGCGTCGCTGGGGGCGCTTGTGCGCATGCACGAGGCCCAGAGCATAGCGGACGCCACGCACGACCAGTCGACGCAGCAGACGCAGAAGCAGGGAGACGAAGACAAGCTGAAGAAGGCCTACGGACTCGTCCGGAGTGTGGCCCACGACGTGGACCGATTCCGGGCGCTCATGGCCCAGAAACTCCAGAGCGAGACGAGCGTCGGCCGCAGCGCGTACACCACGGAGCTGAGCTTCCAGACGCTGGTGCAGGCCGTCTTCTGGGGACTCAGCGCGCCGGAGGACGCGCGCGAGGGCGAGAAGATGCGCGCCACGATGTTCACCCAGGTGCTGAGTCTGGTCCACTCGGCCAACGCGTCTAGCGTGGCGCAGCGCGTCGTCGCACTGCTACTACAGGAACTGCACAAGCTGCGTGTGACGGATCTGACGATCGCCGTGAGCGAGATCCTGCGCGGCGTCACGCACGCCCAGGGCTCACAGCACCGAAGAGGTACGTTGTGTCTATTGTTGTTTAGATGGGTAGAATCGCACTGACAGTAGTGTTGGCGCAGTGGATAAACTCGCTGTGTTCTACACCATCGAGCTGCTGCCTCAGCTTCTCCTGCGTGTGAGCGCGTCGATGACGCTGAGCTTTGAGGTGAGCCAGTCGGACTCTCAGATCGGAGACCTCTCCGGCCCAGAGTACCGGCTCCAGATTCTCACCAAGCTCACGTCGTTCGTGTGGCCGCGACGCTTCTTCCTCCAAGTGCTCACGAGCTTCCGTGACATGACGCTCACTCAAGACGAAGAACGTCTGTTCTGTATCAAGATCTACCGCGAAGCAAGAAAGGAACTCAACAGCGCGTCGGACCAAGTGCGCACGATCGAAATCTTCCCCACTGTGTGTCTTCATGTGCTGCAGCTCGTTGGACGCTCGAAGAACGTGCTGTGCACGCGGCTGCTCACGCGGCTGCTCATTAACAAATGCCAGCAGCTCACGACGATCGCTGCCGAGCGGAACGCTGCAGCACCGTTTCTGAATGGAGCCCCCGGAGAGCTCAGCGACCGCGAGCTCCGCGCACTTCAGTCCACTGTGCTGTACCACGTGGACATGGCGATGCGTCAATGGGAACAACTAGGGAAAACCATCCTGGTCGAGTACGAGCAACGGTCGCCGCAGAAGCTCTCTTCGTTTGACATCGCACTGCTGCTCCTCGTGGCCAGCCAAAAGAAACACGAGCATCAAGTCATGCAGCACATGCTGCGATATACTGTCGACACGTACAACACACAGCGCATGCACGGTACGGACGGCCGAGACGAAGCGATACACCGCAAGGCTTTCGTCTACGTCGTTCAGCACGCCCAAGACGGCAACTGGACACCGATTGTTCAACAAATGATCGCGCTCGGGTTTTCACTGATCGAGTTTCGTGGACTCAAGACTGACCACGGCAGCAACACCAATGGAGAGACTCCAATCAGTCAGACGAAACCTCCTGGCTGGGTCGACTTCGGCATTCGATTGCTGCTCGCGTGTTTCCAGTATCACGCCATGGCGCGTGAACGGGTGCTGGATCGTATCGTGAACATGATCATTGTGCAGAACGGCGACTGCCGCACGTATATTTACGTCCTGTCGCGCATCGTCCGTCGCCATATCGCAGAGCTGGGCGGGAGTTTGGAGGCTCGCATCCGTGAATGCCTCGAGTACGTCACGAACATGCACCCCGACCGCGCTAACAGCTTACTCGTCGCGTTGAGTCCGTTGCTCAAGACCCAACACAGCTTGAAGCACTTTGTGGTAATGATGCTGCGCAAGGCGATGTTCCGGAAGGACGAAGGTTCCCGTATCATCGCCATCCAAGGCTTTGCGCTCCTCTTGTGTCTTTCCTCGCGGATCTTCAGTCGGAACCGCACGCTAAGCCAGCTCTACTCGCAAAACGTCACGGCACTGTCGCAGGGGGTCGTCGGTGGCACCTCTTCGATGCATCACCAGAGCTCAGCGCTGGAGATGGATCTTGCTTCACAAGAGCATGTCCACGCGTTAGTCGCTGAGGATCTCTACCGCCAGTTTTCTGGAATCTTTCGTCGTGGGCTTGAGCTTCAGACCCGCGTCCGACTGGTTCTGTATGCTGAGCTCATCAAGGTGTTCACTGAGTGTCCGGCGTTGCAGCAGTCCATCATGGGCTTGATGTTCCAGCACTACCAGAAGTACTACGAGTTCAACGAGACTGTACAGCCTCCTCTCAAGCTCGACTTGAGTCTTTCTCGAAAGCGCGGTGTGTATGAAGAACCACTGGCATTCCTGCTCCACGCTATGCTACACTGCTTCCTGGAACTGAAAAAAGAAAGCGTCGAGACAGAGGAAGAAGAGGAAGAAACGATGATGGACGACATACCAGCGACGCAAGCAGGCGGATCGACTCAACTCATGGAGACGATGGAGCAAAATATCTCGGTTCTGTTTGAGCGGCTCAAGCGCTGCGAGCTCAGCGACTACGATTTCGACAAGAACTCGTCGTTTTCGAGCGATTCAGAGCTGGGGGAGACCAACCGCCGGCTCGCACGGCTGGTAATGGGGATGATGCAGGTGGCCATGAACTGGTTTGTGTCGCGTCGCCAAGCTGAAACTGAGTCGCTTGGGAGTGAGGTGTCATTGATCTCAGAAGAAACGTGGGCTGCTCTGCTTCCATACGCCCAGATCCACGCCTGGATTGAGCGTCGACTTCTGGATTCGGATGGCTCACAGAAGCAGGCACAGCCGATGAAGAAGATAAAGCTGATCAAAAGACCAGCGAACATAGCGATGAAGAAGCCTGGTCGACCTTCAGCAGAGGCTGCGGCTGCCGCGGAAGAGCAAGCTCTCGATGGTGCGTTCGAAGGAAGTGCACAACTCCAGTGGGCGACTTTGTTATCACCAGACGCACTTCTCCAGATCCTAGAGTTCGCTGCTAAGAAGGCGAAAAGCACCGAAGGCCAGCCGAGTCTGTCAGCTGATGAGGAGGAATTCGTGGTGATGATCACGGAGAAGAGCACGCACGTGCTGGATTTGATACAGCTCAAGCTCATGGACGATAAGTTCGAGGACAGCAAGCCGCAGAAGTTGCGCTACTCATCTGATACTGTCGCCCGTTTTGACCACGGGAGATTCACACGCCGACTTGGAGACGTGCTTCTCAAGCTCTTGCGGTGCTACTGCAACGAAGAGGTGTCGCTGACAGTGCCCATGGGCATCACTGCCAGGAGAAGACGAATGGGAGAAGATAACCATTCAAGGGAACGGGAGCGAATGCGGTGCCTTGTGCGCATTTGTGTTCAAGGCTTTGCACGGATCGTGGATATGTGGTCTCTGCAGCCGTTGGAAGAATTCGAAGAGCAGCTCATCCGCGCGGTGTGTGCTTTCGCGGTTGTTGATGAAGACAGTCCAGACTATGATGCTGGCGATGAAGCCGACGGTATTGTGCGAGCCCTCCCACCGCTTCAGAAGCTCATCGAGGAGCTTCTCTCTCAAGAGATGCCAGACGAAGCCCACCGCCTGCTGGATGTTGTTCAAATGGTGTGGAGTCGATCCGCGCAATCGTCACCGTCACCATTGGCAGCATCGTCGGTGTCTCAAGCGGCGATTCTCAAACAGAATACGAATTGGGTCCGAGACCAGCTCATCTCGCATTCCAACCAAGCGTCAGCCAAGCTTCTCGAGAAACTCGTGGTGTTGCTCCTCCGTCCGCACAACGCAAGCCCATTCCAGAGCAGCCTGGCCGAGCAACTCGCGAAGGGTTTGCGTCACTTCTGTAAGAACCGCGGTGAGGACGTCGACGAAGCAGCTGAAGACGCACCCCTTGACGCAATTCTCTTCCGGCAGCTCAGCGAGAAGAGTGTCCTGACTGTCGCGAACGCAATCCTCTGCAAAATTGATGAAGCGCTTGGAGAAACGGAACACACTATCAAATCTTACGACAAAGACCAGAGAAGACACGTCATGAAGTTCAAGGAAGACGACTTCACTGCACTTCAGAAGCTGGAGGAAGAGACGGGATCTCAAGTATTTTCGAGCGGAGAGGGCGCATCCGGAGGTCTCAACAATGCCGTGATGTTCAAGCGGTTGTGCGTTGAGCTGCACAATCTCGCGGGAGCTCTCACGCCATTCGTCGCCATGTACCTGGACAGCCCGGCAGCGTCGACTCGAACTGTTCGCCTGGTTGGGCGGCTCTACAAGGTCTTGGTATTGGCCATGAAAGACAAGCTGCGGCGTAAGGATGCAACACTGCCCAAATTCCTACGCCAACTGTTTGATCGCACCGCCGCGGTGCTTTCGAAGGAGCTACTCGAGTTCGTCGCCTTCATCCACGAAAGTAACACTCGCTCCGGCACAGGCAAGAAACGAGGAGCCAAGGCGAACAACGCAGCAATCAAAAACCTGACGGCCAAGTTCATTCCGGACGTGATCTATCAGCTGGAGCAGTTCGACGTCATTATGATCAAGCTGTCCAAGCTCTGCAAGGTATGTGAGACTGGATTTTATGAACGAAGAGGATTGCTGTGACTAATGCTGTGAGCTGAACGCGAAATAGTCCAGCGACTTTGGCGCGTGGTGCAAGCTGCGTCCTGTGCGCGACTTCCGCCTGAACAAAGAGCAAGTGCAGAAGAGTTTGAACGACCATCTCGTCAAGAAGGCAATTGAAGCCGACGATCAGGACACGACACAGACACAAACTATGGGCGGCAGCGACGATGAGGGTGGCGAGTTCACATCTGAAGAGACTGTGACCGAGGTGCCGTCAACAGCGTCGGGAAACGAAGAGACACAAAGCGCGGACGAAGAGGATGACGAGCCGGACGTAGTGGAAGCTCCCGCTCCACATCGTGGGAAGAAGCGTCGGGTGCAAGCAATCGAAACCGTGGACAGTGACGCTGAAGAAGCCGAAGATGTCGAAGATGAAGAGGATGAAGACGAGGACCAAGACGACGACGTTGAAGAGCTAGAGGAGGCTGAAGACGACGACGATGACGAGTGACACAGCTGAGTATCTCTATGGGTGGTGTGCTGCGCTAGTCGCTGCAACAAATCTAACTATTCCTACCCGACATTCGCCCTCCTACCCTTGTGACTGGCTGATCTCTCTTTGCCAAGCCGCCAAGTTTTCGTCGAGGTGCGTGAGACAGTGACCAAGCTCCGTGTTGGGGAGCCGGCAGAACACGGCGAAGAGAGGCCTGACGATGCCCAGGATGAAACCCGCTTGCATCTTTTCGACCGGAATGGGGTTCTCACGGTCGTAGCCGATGCTCACAGGGAGATCCAGCTCTCGCTCCTTGTCGCCTTGCTGGTAGAATTCGAGGAGGATCCGCTCGGCCCACAGGCGACACTGCTCCAGCGATTTGGCTGGGTTCGAGACGTCTGCTGCGTGGAGAGCCAACTGAAGGACGAGTCGCTCATCGTCCGGATTGGCTGACAGCGTCCACGTTGGTGGCGTCGAGTCATCATCACTCGGAGCAGAGCGGGCCACGAGCGCGTCTAGTTTGGCCAGGAAGGTGGCGTGGACGCTGTTGTCCGTCGCGAGCACCATGTCGGTGATCAACGTGCGCACTTCCATCTGCTCGATCCGCGAGAGTCCCTGAAGAATGTTGGACCGCGGCGCCCTCATCTGCTGGAACGCGAGCGCACAGTGCATGTGCTCGAGGGGCGAGCGGTAGACGTACTGCACAGCCAAGTCGTCGTTGGCTGCGATGTGGAAGTTGTTGGTGTAGCTCGTGTGGCCGACATCGTGGACGATCGCAGCGATGATGGCCGCGCACTGGCTGCGAGGATTCACCGTCTCGCCGACTCGCCCGACAAGCAGGAAGTGGTGCAGTGTCTGGGCCACGTCGGCCGCGTGCTCAGCGTTGTGGTACGGGTTCGGAGGGTAGTTTGCCTGGATCCTGCAGTGAGCAAACAGAGTGGACCGTCAGCATGTGCCACAAGAGAGCGAACGGCGTGGAAGTCAACGAACGTACTGCCTCAGGAACTCGAGTTGCTTGGCTTTCGTGGTGCGAAAGTGTGCGGCCAAGTCGTATCGATCCAGCAACTCATTCCCCACGAGCAGCAGCGTCTGGCCTGGCACAGCTTCCGCGAGCGAGAACAAGTCGAAGACCCAGTCCGAGACGCGGGCCAGGAGCTGCTTGACCTCTCGCACTGTCACCGGATTGGTGACATCAGGACACACTTCGAGAATCTCCACAGCGTCGCTACCAGCTTGAGCAGCCATCGCTGCCGCCTTCAACTTCTGCGCCACCGACTGCTGCTGCTGCTTCACTCCTGGTGCCTTCTCTGTCGGGTACATGGCCTTGAGACATCGCTTGACGAGACTCGTGCGGCGCATCGCCGAGCGGAAGGCCTTGGCGTAGTCGGTCTGCTCCACACGGCACAAGCGTCAGCCTCTACTCTCCATGAGCGGCAGTGGCCTGGCTGGCTACACGCACCTCCTGGATGAAGTTCTGGATGATGAAGTTCTGCACTGTTTCGTCAAACACGTTCGCGTGCGAGACGAAGAGCCGCTCCATTTGGTGCTCCACCTAGGACAGCACTCGACTGGTTAATGGCTACCTCTCTGTGTGACGTCTCCAGCGATGTACGCACCTCACGGGAACTTGCAGGCACATCAGTAGCCGTCGGGGAGGATGCGGAAGATGACGACGATGACGTGCCTGTGCCGAGCGCCTTCACAAATCCTTCCAAGATATGGTCCAACGCGTCCTTGGTCAACTGCGTGACACCGCCCGACGCGTCGTGCTCGGCCGCTTCCTGCGCTTGCTGCAGCAGTGCCAGCGCCAGCACGATGGATTCGTCCCACGGCATCACGTCGTCATCGCACTCCACGCCATCCGAACTGCCATCCTCGCTGGTGTCGACTAGCTCTGCTTCCGAGACCTCCAAGTCGACTGCGTGTGGGGCAGACACTCGTCTCAGTTCGTCCGCTGAAGAGGACGACAGCAGCTTGGCCGGCTTCATGCCACACTCCGACGCCACCAGCACTGCCGGGCTCGAGTGGAGGCGTCCGCGGCGTCCGTAGCCAGCTACCGCATCCAGCAGCGCGCGGGCCTTGGAGAGATGCAGCTCGGCCACGCCATGACCCTGGGTGACTTGCCCTGCGTGACGCTGATGCTCTGCCTGTGCTGGAGTCGCGGCACCTGCGGTGGCTGAGTCGCGAGCCATGCTCGGCTTGAACGCGTCGGTCGGTGGGTCTGTTTGTGGGCCCCCTCGCGCCTGGGTGCTAGCAACCTCGCACTTCAACACAGTGAGGCACTCATGGCTACAGACCAATGCTGCTCCCCGTGCGTGGCGACTGCTGCTTCGCTGTCTGCACCAGCCAACGTCTTCGGTCAGGTCTGAAGCCTCGCTCGTTATCTCGCCTCTGCCAACGCTAACGTCCTCAGCCCCGCCGGGTACCTGCTCAGACGAAGGAGCCACACGCCATGTCGCTGTCTGATCCTTCGACTCCCACGTGGTGTTGAGTTCTATTTCGGCCTTGATCAGAGAGAGGAGTCGCGACACTAGAAAATGCTCACTTTAGCAGCAATGGCACAAC
>JAADVL010000102.1:0-62012 GCA_023334995.1 Pythium sukuiense
ACCTTAGGATGTAGATGAATGTTTGAGGATCGAGTGAATTAAGATACGAGTTCATGTTGCAGTGTCACTTCGACTGCTGAAAGAGCTAGTAGAAACAGTGATCCACACACATTCAAACGACAGGCACACAGACGGCGTCTACATGCTCACAGTGCAGTGACTCGTGCGAGCAACGCGCCCTTCACAGGCAACGTCAGCGAGTTGTCGTAGATGACGTGTTGGTCTGGCACAAGCTCCACGTTGAAGCGACTGAGTACGCTGGCCACCACTATCTTCATCTCCAGCATCGCCAGATTCATTCCGAGACACATTCTCGGGCCGGCGTTGAAAGCGATGAACTTGAAAGCCGAGACGTTGAGTGGCTTATTGGTCTCCGAATCGAACCATCGCTCTGGCTTGAACTCGCGTGCGTCGTCGCCCCAAATGAACTGCATGCGGCCCATTGCGTAGGTCGGAATACGCAAGACAGTATTGCCCCGCAGAAACGTCCCGTCAGACAGGAGTGTGTCCTCGGCGACGGCCTTCGGAATGAATGGCACTGACGGGTGGAGCCGCAGAGTCTCCTTGATCGTAGCATCCAGATACACTAGCTGCTGCACTTGCTCCATTGTCGGGGGAGCGTTTTGCTCGCCAGACGAGAACTCGGGAAGGAATTGAGCGAGCTCCTCTCGGATCTTCGTGACGACTTCTGGGTGGTTACTCAGATTGTAGAAGCACCAGCTCATGGCCTGGGCTGTGGTATCCCGACCTGCGATCAGGAAGTTCACGACGATGTCGCGCAGGTACTGCGCGTCGGGACGCTCACCGTTTGAGCTATCAAAGCGATCGAGAAAGAGCGACACAATATCGACCGACTTGGGTTTGTTGTCAGTCTGAGGATCGTGTTGCTGTTCCGCCCGGTGCGCAAGTGACTCCATGACAATCTTCATAACCGTGTCGTTGATCACAGCGACGTCTTGCTTGAGCTGCGCTTCGGCCCCGACATTCATGATACGCTGAAGCTTCCAGAACCACACTGGTCGTTGGAACCGCCCAGCCAGGACCCTCTGCGAACTGTCGAAGGCTGACTGGAATGGATGGTCCTCCTCAGCTTCGAGACAGTTCATCTCAATGCCGAACGCCATCTTCGAGAAGGCCTCGATCGTGAACCGATTCAACAGCTTGAAGATGTCGATCGGAGCGTCGCTGTCGCTCGCCTTCTGCAGGATCTGAAGCAGCTTCACCGTGTGGTGGCGGATGCTTGCAGTCATCGTATCCCGCAACGCCCGTGTCGTGAACACGTTGCTCGACGTCTTGCGCTGATGGACCCACTGGTCGCCATCGACCGCGAATATCCCGTGGCCAAGCACGTCCCTGAAGTTCTCCTGTTGGACGGCTCCCTTCGGGATATGGCTGAAGTGCGTCTTCAGTACATCTTCAACGGCTTCCGGCGTGTACACGACCGTGGCTGGTGGCCGTCCAGGCATTCGTAGTTGGAATGGCTGGCCGCCGAAGCTCTCGCACAGCGACGTGAGCCAGTCGTGGCGATTGTCCTTGTGGCGCAATATCTCGAACAGATCACCAACAAACGGCAACGTCGTCGGGAGGGACACAGGCGTCTTCACACCAGACTTCGTCTTCTTAGTGTCCGCATCTCGTCCAACAAGCCGCCCGAAGAGCCACACAGCCACCGGCACTCCCACCAGCAAGCCGACAGCCACGACAGGCTGCAGCTCCCTCGAGATCCTCTCGTCAATACGGCTACGCAGTCCCTGCGCCTGGAAGAACGCCACCAGCGCCATGCTCGCCTCCCTTGCTGAAGATTCCAGAAAGCAGACCAGTTTTTTCACGCACGAAAAAATCGAAGCTTTCAGAAAGTCCCCTCCAAATAACCAACGTCCGTTATATTCAAATTAGAAACGTTAGGAGACGATACCTATCACCAATTTAACGTTTGATTGCCCTATAGCTCCTCGCCTGGGAATTGCTGTGAGTGGCAGATAGATACCCATTGACCACCGCATTATCCCCACGCTCCTCGTAACTCCACCATGTCGCTGTCGCTGGACAAGTCGCCGAACGCCGAGTTCCTGCGCTTCCTCGCACGATTCTGCGGCGTGAGCACGGGCTCGGCGGCGTCCGGTCCGATCCGCGTGCGTCTCGCCAAGAACAGCGAGATCTACCAGGTCAACTCGATCGCCAAGCACTTCGCGCGCCAGGCCGACCGCGAGGCCGAGCTGTGCGGCCAGACCGCGCTGGAGAAGGCGCAGATCGCCATGTGGATGGACTTTGCGCTCGGCATCACGCGCTGCCCGCCTGTCGCGGCGCCCGCCCACTGGAAGGTGCTCGAGAGCACGCTCCAGAGCAAGACGTACTTCGCCGCGAACCGCGCAACGCTGGCCGACGCGGCGCTCTTCTGGGTGCTGTACGCCGCCGTCAAGGGCTTCAGCACCAAGCAGCGCGACGAGTTCGCCAATCTCACGCGCTGGTTCGACCAGATCCAGCACACGGTCGGCGTGCGCGGCTTTCGTGACCTCGACGTCGTCGACCTCCAGTTTAGCCAGTACGCGCTCACCGTCTAGGAAGCGCCGCCGACGCAGCGCGTCGAGTGACGACGATCAAGGCGAGATCCACAGCAACAGAGAAGGAGATGCAAGTATACAAACGAGTGGGATTGGGTAGGTGGTGCGCAGGGGAGCGAAGCATAGAGGAGACCGACACACAGGTCGATGAGCTGAGACGGAGGGTGGCTTCATTCCATGCCCCTCGCTGCTCTTGGCTGTGTGTCGGTCGACACAGATAGCCACAGGAGGAAAGAAGTCCTCGAATCCACGTTGTATTATCTTGAAAGTTGTATGGTGGTTTGTGTGCGTGGTGCAGTTTCACATTGAAGCGGCGCCTTCAAAAATACGCTTCGGGTCCATGTCGCTTGCTTCGACACAACAAGCCGCCTCAAGTCACGATGCGGTCACCTGTGAAGACATCACCAGCTACACACGCCCCGGAGCTGTCGGACGATGAGCTCGCGACGCCCCGCAGGAGTGACAAGGAGCCTCCTTCTCGTGCGAGTCAAGTCGAGGTCACGTGGTCCACGCCGACGATCGAAGGCACACCACCGACACCACGTGGCGGCCACAGCGCGTGTCTGGCTGACACACAGCTCCTGGTCTTTGGAGGCCATTACTTCGGCGGCCATGGCGCGTTTGTATACCTGAATGACTTGCATCGGCTCGACTTAGAGACGTCGACGTGGTACGACATCCCGTTCCGAGAGCGTGAGGCCGTGGTGCCACGCCCGCGATACAACCACAGCGCGATTCTCATGAACGGCAATGCACGTATGTTCGTGTTTGGTGGCCGTGGGGAGGCAACTCAGGTGTTCCGTGACATGTTCTTCTTCGATTTGTCCACGGTCCAGTGGCTCCACGTGCAGTGGACGACCGACTGCCCCGCAGCTCGCTTCGGCCACCGAGTCGCCTCCGTGGACGATGAGCAAATGGTCCTGTTCGGTGGCTGGGACGGCAAGAAGAGCATGAATGATCTCTGGCGGTTCGACACGACGACGTTCATGTGGCACAAGCCGAAATGCAACGGCAAGCCACCGGCTCCACGTCAGGACCACTCGATGGTGGCCGTGTCGAGCGACTTGATCATGGTTTACGGCGGCTACTCCGTCATCCCTGACGCTCTGCCAGTGTACAACAAGGATATCTATCTCTTCGACACCGAGACCTCAATGTGGAGCCGTCCGCGACTCACGGGCGAGTACCCACTTGGAACCTTCGGCCAGACCGTGTGTCTCCACAACGAGATCGCTTTCCTTCTTGGTGGATGGTCAGGAACAGAACGAACACCGTTGTACATGGGCGACAAGCAAGTCAAGGAGCTCGTGAACATGCTGGCGAGAGAGGAACGACTCATCAGTGGCCAGGAGACGCGGTCGTCACGTAAGGAGAACACTCGCCGCTTCAAGACCACGTCCTCGTACGTGCGAGCACTGGACATCACGCGGATGCAGTGGTATCAGGTCGCTTCCCACGGGATGGCCGTGTCGAGCCGCTACGGCCACACAACGACGATCGTCGGCTCCAACCTGTTCATCTTTGGCGGCTGGGACGGCAACCGTGCACTCAACCAACTCGTCGTTGGGGAGTTTTCCACCGAGCAGTAACAGATATACACACTTGCACATACCACCCTAACAGCTTGTCTATTCAAACCGCTCGATGGATTGGAGCACCTCCTCTAGGAACACGCCCACGGGCTTGGCACCGTGGACTTGGTTGTCTCGCGTACGGACGTTGACTTGTCCTTCTACTTTCTCCTTGTCACCGAGCACGAGAATGTAATTGTAGCCAGCGAGCTGAGCTTCACGCACGCGCTTGTTGAGCGTCTTGTTGGAGTCCTGGACGTCCACGTACAGCTTGCCTTGCTGTGCGAGCGTGGCAGCCACTTCCGCAGCGTAACTTCGGTGGGCCTCTGAGATCGGTAGCACGGCGACCTGGCGTGGGCTGAGCCACATGGGCCACTTACCAGCTGTGTGCTCGATCAAGATCGCCATCATGCGCTCGATCGAACCCAGCACTGCACGGTGGATGATGATCGGCGTGTGCTCCTGACCATCGGCGCCGTCGTAGCTCAGCTCGAAGTTGCGAGGCAGCTGGAAGTCGAGCTGGATGGTGCCGCACTGGTGCTGGCGCTTGAGCGCATCCATGACCACGATGTCAATCTTCGGACCGTAGAAAGCACCGTCACCTTCATTGACAGTCCATGGCTCGCCAAAGTCGTTCAGAGCGTGGCGAAGTTGCTCCTCAGCCGTGTTCCACACTGCAATGTCGCCCATAAACTTCTCTGGACGCGTCGAGAGCCGCAGCTGGAACGTGAAGCCAAACACGCCGTAAACATGCTGGATGAACGCCAAACACTGCGAGATCTCCTGTTGGACTTGGTCTGACGTACAGAAGATGTGGGCGTCGTCCTGGTGGAATCGTCGCACACGCGTGAGGCCCGTGAGCGCACCAGAGGCTTCGTTTCGGTGCAGCGCCGAGAAGTCGGCAAACCGCACGGGCAGTTCACGGTACGAGTACTTCTTGGACTCCCGGAACAGGATGCAGTGACCAGGGCAGTTCATTGGCTTGAGCCCGAACTGGTCGTACTCTGGTTCACCGTGGCTGTGGTTGTGGCCAGCAGCATGGCTGTGGGCGAGATCGGCGCATCCGCTGGGTTCAATGCCTTGCGTGACCATGAACATGTCTTCGTGGTAGTTCTGCAAGTGACCGGAGGTTTCCCACAGTTCCTTCTTGAAAATGAGCGGCGTGATCACTTCTTCGTAGCCGCGCTTGCGGTACTCGTCACGGATGAAGTTGGCGAGCTTGTTGAAGACGCGCGTGCCGTGTGGCAAGAAGAAAGAAGAGCCCGGGCTCAGCTGGTGGAACATGAAGAGCTGCTGCGCCTTGCCGATGAGCCGGTGGTCGCGCTTCTTGGCTTCTTCCTGGAGGTGTTGCCACTCCTTTAGCAGCGTGTTGTTCGGGAATGCGATGCCGTACACGCGTTGCAGCAAGTCGCGGTCTTCCCAGTGCGACGCACCGCATCGCGTGATCTCGAATGACGATAGCACACCTAATCAATCGAAGCCACTTCTGTAAGTATTCGAAGCTATGAGAAGAGGAGTTTGAATGTGGGTCCACGTGTAGCTCCTTGGGTAGCTCAGTGCGAGAGCCTGGAGTTGTTCATAGACCCTTTGTTCATATCGGACCCGATCGCATACCACGCCTCTCCCTTCCATTGGCTTCGGAAAGCGGCGCCTCGCCATGCAAAGTCCTTCATACAAAAACCAACACTGAACTCACCGGTGTGGGGCACGTGGGGTCCTCGGCACAGATCGATCAGCGGGCCGCAGCGGTAGAGCGTCACGGCCTCGGTCTCCGGGATCTTCTCGAGCATCTGCTGCTTGAACTCCGAGTACTTGAACAGCTCGCGTGCAAAGTCACGCGTCACCTCCATCCGCTCGAAAGGCTGCTTCTGCTTGACGATCTTCTTGATCGTCGAGCTCAGCTCCGCGAAGTCGGTCTCCGATACCGTGAGGTTGTCTTCCAAGAACATCTCGTAGAAAAAGCCGCCTTCGGTGAGCGCAGGGCCATCCGTGAGGCGGATCTTCTCCTGGAACTTGGCCTCCAGCGCCTGGCCGAGAACGTGGGCCGACGAGTGCCAAAACACCTTCTTGCCTTCCTCACTCTCGAAGCTACAGCCCAAAAAGAGCCACAATTATGTCAGAAATCCGCGTAAAAAGCACCATAAACACCTCACAGCGCATACTAACTCGAGGAACAAGATAGAGCAGTCAGCGTCGAAGGGATGGCGCAGGTCGATGACCTGCTTGCCGCCATTGAGCTGCACGGCGAGCGCCTGCTGCACCTTTGGCAGTCCTTTCTCCTGCATCTGCTTGAGGATATCCACAGCCGTGGTCGCGCCAGCCATGGCCTCAAACGCATGGCTCTCTCCATTGAGCTGCAGCGTCACCGTGATGGGCTTGCGGTCGACGGAGGCGCTCTGGAGCTGCTCAAACTGGCGGCTCTTCTCACTCTCCCACTGCGTCAAGCGCCACTCCTGGATGGACGACATCGTCGACAGACTCCGGACTGGCGCGATCATCAGCCGATGCATCTGCTGCGGCCCATGGGAGCCCATGGACACGCGGCGAATCGCGGCAATCGCGCGAGGCGCACGTAGCCACTGCCGCATCTTGGTGGTGCAGCTCGACGTATCTGTTCACCAGTGTGTGCGGATGGTGATGGAGTGTCCTAAACTAGGGATGATGGTCAAATAGGCGTTATTTTTGGAAAGTCAAAATAACGTGTATACGCGGACGAGGGCGTATGTACGTTATTTTGGATTTATCACATGCCGTCGGGCGAGTAAGACGGATTTGGGGCTTCATCGTCGGGGTCTTCGTGCGCTTCCACTTGAACAGGAGCTTCTCGAAGCGCATGCTTGAGCTTGGAGGCGTAGAGCATGCTGATAAACACAGCGACGTGAGCTAAAAGCAAGCCGCCGTACCAAAACGGAGCCCACGGCGTATCGAGATCCAAGAATGGGTACGGCCAGAAGCCGTGCTTGATAGTGCCGTGTAGGATCCACGTGAAGATGCAGTAGACGGTGGGCCACGCGATGACTAGGGGTAGTGCGTCGATGGAGACTGAGTGTTGTGTCGCAAAGAAGTCGATCTGCAGTAGCGCGACGTTGACCGCGTGCTGGCAGTAGCTGACCCAGTTGAGGATCTTCTCGGCATGGCCGATCTTCTCTGCGTAAGGAAGGAGGATCGTCCACAGAACGATGCTGATGAGAATAGACGTCGCGAGACACACGTCCAGCACGAGATCGAGGCGACTCCACCCGCGCCTCGCCACACCAGCTACCGTGTTTCTGCGCAAGAAGGCCGCATCTTCGTCGAGTAACGCGGTATAGTCGGCTGAGTGAGCTGTTGTGTCTTGCTTGTACAATCTGTAGGTGCGTGTCGCTGCTAGTGTGAAATACACCCCTTGCAAGATGAAGTTCCACGACGTGTAGAACGCGAAGCACTTTCCTCTCGTGCGGTAGACGTCGTATAGCTGGACTACTGCATAGAACACGACCACGCAAATACGATAGAAGAGCAGCAGCGACAGCTCCCAGCAGCCGCGTGGTTGCATCAGAGGCGACATCGCGACGAACGTGTGGGTGTCGCCACCCAGAATCAACACATCGCGCGTGACCTTGCGGTACACCATCCACACCGACGCCGCGAGCGCGCATGCTATCTCTGCGCTCACAATGATCGTTTCCCACGAGATCTCCTCCACCACGCGTAAGATATCCATCTTCTTCACTGCGTATGTCTTCCTGTGAACTGCTTGAAGAGAGAAGCGTTCGAACTGCCCCCATTTTCCACAAATCACCAATTGTTCTATTTTTCATTGGCCAAAATTTCGAACAGCTTCATTTTCGTGAGTGATGGTCTACTACATCCACCCACCCGCCACCATTGCCGTCGGCAGCTCCCATTCCTGATCTCCATTCCTACATCTCCGATCTCGAGCTCTTACGAACACAGCAATGACCGACTTCACAGCGCCGATCATCGACATTGGTGCGAACTTGACGAACCGCCAGTTCAACCGCGACTTGCCTCAGGTTCTGCGACGCGCACAGGAGGCCGGACTCGAAGCCATCCTTCTCACGGGCACGTCGATGGCCAGTAGCCGCGATGCGTTGGCACTCGTGCGAAGACAGCAGGCAGCGACCCAGGTTAAGCTTTTCACAACTGTGGGTGTTCACCCGCACGATGCCAAAGATTTCGATGAAGAGAAGACCGTGCAAGAGATGCGCGAGCTGATCCAGGCCAACGCTGGTGTGGTGTGCGCCGTCGGTGAATGCGGACTGGACTTCAACCGCGATTTCTCACCACGGGGCAAGCAAGAGCGAGTGTTCCGTGCGCAGATCGAGTTAGCGTGTGAGCTCCAGCTGCCGTTGTTTCTGCATGAACGTGATGCCCACGAGACATTTGTGAAGGTGCTCACGCCGTTTGCGGAATCGCGTCGACTGCCGCCAGTCGTGGTCCACTGCTTCACTGGCACAGAGAGTGAGATGCGCACGTACGTCTCGATGGGGTTCTATATCGGGTTGACAGGATACGTCAGTATGGACTCGCGCGGCTTCAAACTTCGCACGTTTGCTGCGCAGATCCCCCTGGATAAACTGCTGATTGAGACCGACGCGCCGTACATGTACCCGTATGGAAACAATTCGCGTTCACGCTGCGAGCCGAAAGATCTGCGTGCAGTTGTGCATACACTGGCGAGTTGCTACCGCACACAATTAGATGAGATCGCGTTAGCATCGACGAAGAACGCACGAACTTTCTTCGCGCTTGACAAGGTTGAAGCCCTGCGCGTCCACACGGATACTACAACGACGAAGCACCATCACGCGACGTCAGCCAAGCCGAAATCAACACCAGGACGCAATGGAACCGCAGCGAACCCAAGCCATACGAAGCCGACTTCGACAGCGCCAGTTGCTGGAAAGGCAGCGATCTCCGTCGAAGGAGCGACAATGCTGGACGGTGGTCACGGAGAGGGCGGTGGGCAAGTCATCCGCATCGGCATGGGCCTGGCCAGCGTCCTCAAGAAAAAGATCTGTATCAGTTCGATCCGTGCGAACCGCAAGATCCCAGGGCTGAGAAACCAGCACGTGCGTACTGTTCAGATCGCGCAGCAGCTTTCGTGCGGTATGTTGGAAGGGGCCGTGATCGGCTCGTCTCAAGTCGTGTTTGACGCGCAGGCTGGGCAGCTCGCTGGTGGAGAGTTCCAGGCAGACTCAGAGACAGGAGGAAGTGTGTCGCTCATGATCCAGGGATCACTGCCTGCAATGCTCTTCGCTGCTCAGCCCACTGTCCTGACGCTCCGCGGTGGTACGCACGTCTCATTCAGTCCGCCAGTCGACTTCATGCAGTTGCCATTGCAGCAAGTGCTCGGACGAATGGGTGTCACGGGACTGAGTCTGGACATCGTCAAGCGCGGCTTCTTTCCCGGTGGGCGTGGAGAGGTGAAGTTCACCGTTGCGCCTCTTCAAGCGCCGTTGGTTCCCATTGACTTGACTGTCTTCACCAGTGAGATCACCAAAATCTCGACCCGAGTGACTGTGTATGGTGAGCACGCAACCGAGGAGCTCGGTCAGACTTTCGTCGGCGCATTGAAGAGGACCGTGAAGAAGCATCTCACGCTTGGTAGTCACACCCAACAAGACTGGGAGGTGATTGCTGAAGTGGCGTCAGCATCCTCAGGAAGACGCCCATTCCGCCAGAACAAGCAGCAAAGCAAAGCCTCCGCCAAGCCAGAACGCTCCCAGGTCTCTATCCTCACGATTGTCGAGACTGCCAGCGGTTGCATCGTCACCGTCGATCGCACAGAGAAGGATACGCCCGACTACGCGGCAACAAAGGTCGTGGGATCACTCGTGCAGCACGTGGAGAATGAAGTTTGCATCGACGAGCACCTCGCAGACAACCTCATCGTGTACATGGCTCTGGCGAAGGGCACCTCACGCCTACGAGTACCAACCAAGGCACACCGCACGTCTGAGCATCTGGAGACCGCACTCAGTATCGCCGCTGTGCTCACTGGCGCGACGTTTGAGATTGAAGAGAATGGCAAAAACGCCGTCGTCACAGTCCACGGAGTCGGCTTCTCCAATCTCTGATGGGCAACCTAGAACAAATCGAGTTCCTTTCATTTCGAAGCGTCCTTTGTCTTGATTATTCATACTAACTCTGCTAGCGACTCCACTTTATGGACAGGATTTTGGTTTCCTGCCAGAACCTCGCGGCTGTGTGAGGCGTCCTTGAATGCGAAGATCACTGTATTCTTGGGCAGCCTCGAGAACAGACAACTGTGTGTGGCTTTCTCACTGTCCCCGAAGGCTTGCGCGACAGCCACCGCGACTTTCTTCAAGGCCTTTTCATCTTCAGTGATGACGTTGATCGCCACGATGCCAACCGCACTCAGCAGCTCGAAGATGCTCGTGAGGAACTCGGATGAAAGCATCGTCACTGGTGGTGCGAGCACGCCGTCGCCAGGACTTCCTGCCTCCACATCGATGAAGAACAGGTCGTACAGTCTTCTCTCGCTGATATCAACGGCCAGCTGCCGCTGGACGAACTCCTCTCCGAAGTCTTCGTGCACCGTGAGCTGTGTGCCAACCTCTTTCAGTCTGAAGAACTGCCTCGCCACCCGGTTCACAGTCGCGTTAGGCTCTACAGCATCCAAGTGGACGACAACGTGGGCCTGCTTGTGGAGGATATGGCGAGCCAACGAGCCACCGCCAGAGCCCAGCAGAGCTACATTCCAGCCACTGCTCTTGCGAGTTGGTAACCACTCTGCTGCTGTGTACATTGCTTGATGAACGTCCAGCACAAGGCGACTCGGATCGAGTGCTTCACCGTCATTCTGCAGTACCATCTCGCTCTGCACGAGGTGAAGTCGATCGTTGAACACGAAGCTTCTCGTCGGCAGCACGCCCTCGAGAAACGTGTCCAACACCGTGACGCTCTCGTCTCGGTACACGACGCGTCGATGGAATTTCTCTCGCAGCTCCTTCACATACTCGTCGAGGAAATAAGGGTCCAGCTCCTGCAAGTCCCTCAGCATCTCGTGGAGCTCGTCGTACGTGTAGTTCTCACCCGATCGATGGATCTACGATGAGCCACAATCAGAAACAAGCACTGATGAAGACAGAGCGCAGGCAGACGTACATCATAGACGATCGCCTCGGGCAGAACGTCTTCAAGTGGCCGCGTACCACCGGAATCGTGGCTACCAGAGCCTTCAAGCACAATGCCTTCACAGTTCCTCGCTGCAAGCTGCCAGTCATAGCTCGAGATCAAGTTCTGCGGCCACCACGGAAACGTCCGGCACTGCGTCGGGCGTGCTATTCCCACCACTATGTCAGTACTCAAACTATAGCATCATTGAGCAACACCATTCACGGTCTCACCTTCGTACACGGAGCAGCGCTTGCCATCGAGAAACACGCAATGCGTGTCGTCCTTCGTCTGCTTGATCAGCCACTGGTCATCATGTGGGTCTTCCGTTGGAGTCAGGTACTGGTCCTTGAGCTCACTAGCCGAGAGCCTCAGCACACGCTGGAGCTCCTCCATCTCATGGTCGTTTACACGCACGCGGCCGCCTTTCCCGGTGCAGCACTTGCCACACTGCGTGCATTTGAACTGGAACGATGGAGCTTCCTCTGCATATGCAGTAGCTTGGCTTGTGAGGCCACGTTGAAGGCGTCCAAGCAGCCGAGGCCTCGGCGCAGCGCGGCGCAGGATCGATGTCATGGCAATTGGGGAGACTTTGGGTCGAGCTCCTCAGATTTTGACGCACTTATTCTATTGGCGATAAATATGGATGAGTTCCACTAATCAGCCAATCAAATGATCTTATTAGGTTGAAATGATTGGTGGGCGTCCCCGAAAGGGCATCAAAGTGGCCGAATTGAGCAGCTACGGAATCTCAAATGAGCAGGATGGCGAAGAAGGCAGCGGCGAGCAGCACGGCGAAGGCGGCGGCGACGCAGGACAAGAAGCGCCGTCGTCAGGAGGAGAGCGACAGCAGCGACAGTGGCTCGGAATCGGATTCCGAATCGGAGGCCGAGCAACAGCAGCAGACCAAGCCAAAGAAGCAGATCGCTGAGAGCGACAGTGACAGTGAGGAGGAGGAGGATGACAGCAGCGACGATGAGACTGAGAACGCGCTGTTCCGCCCCGCTGTGGTGAAGAAGGAAGACGAAGACGACAGCAGTGAAGAGGAGAGTGAGGAGGAGGAAGAGGACGCTGTCGAGGAGGAGGAGGAAGAGGAGGAGGAGCCAGTGAAGGAAGAGCCCAAGGCCAAGGCCAAGGCTGCGAAGAAGGCCAAGGTGGAGGAAGTCACGCTGGGCAAGGAGCTGGAGGAGGAGGTCGCACGCAAGACCGAGGCGACTGTGTACATCGAGGGTATCCCGTACAAGGCGGATGAAGGCGACATCGTGTCGCACTTTGCGCCATGTGGCATCGTGAAGGAAGTGCGCATGCCTCGCTACCAGGACTCGGGCAAGCCGCGTGGCTACGCCCACGTTGTGTTTGAGGACAAGAGCTCGATCCCAAAGGCGCTCAAGCTGGACGGAAAGTACCTCTTCGGTCGATACCTGACGGTGAAGGAGGCCGAGCGTCCGCGTTCGCTTGAGACGGCCCTGCAGGAGCAGAAGAGCGTGAAGAAAGCCGTGAAGGGATGCAAGACCGTGTTCATCAAGCACCTGCCGTACGATACCGAAGAGTCGGCGATCCGCGAGGCGCTGGCTAGCTGCGGTACGGTCGTGAGCGTGCGTCTGCCCCTGTGGAACCACACGAAGAAGATGAAGGGCTTCGGCTACGTGGAGTTCTCCACTGAGGATGAAGCCGTCGCGGCCGTCAAGCGCAGCGGTATGAAGATTGGCGACCGCATGGTCATCATCAGTCTGGAGACGGCCGGCAGTGCGCCAAAGGCGAGCTTCCGCACGACCGACGGTCGCTTCTGGCGGAAGGGCGAGGAGGCCAAGACGTCGCTCGTGACCAAGCTGTCGGAGAAGCACAAGAAGCCTTCGACTGGCAAGCCTGACCACAAGAACAAGAAGCAGAAGACCAAGTAGACGCCGTCCAGTTAAGTTATCGCAATAAAGATCCCGCTTGTTTTGAATATCGACGGAAAAGTGGAGGGCTACACCCGCCTATTCTTGGTTCACTATCGGAGACCGTGTGAGAGACTCGCATTTCACAGCTTCAACGACTTCACACTCAGCATGAGCAGCCGCGCGTTGCTCCCAGCGGCTCCCAATAACGATGGCAGACATGGCTCGGTGGCATTGCCTGCCGTCGATCCACTGAACAAGCCGCCGCTGTTGCAGATCCACCGTACGTCCACGATGCTGCGGCAGCTCAACAACGGTGGCACACGTAAGCGGTCTTTCCTCGTCGACCTCCAGGAGCAAATGCTTCGGCACAAGCAGGACGATGTCGAGCGTGAGAAACAAAAGCAGATCCACAATCTCCACAGTATCCTACTCAAACCCCCCGAGACCCGAGGCGCGGACGACATCGACACGCTGTACGAGTGGGCCATGCGCAACGGCAGCACGAACAAGATCTTTCAAGGCGCCCAGGAGATCATCTGCAAGACGATCTGCCGAGAGATGACGCTCCTGGAGCTACCGGCGAAAGGTGCTGTGTGCTACCAGGGTGACTACGGCGATGTCTTCTTCATCATCATCCAGGGAACCGTCTCCTTGTACGTGGAGACCAAGAAAAGCATGCCACTTCCGGTAACAAACAGCATCAACAACAACAGCAATTCGACGCACACAAACCCAGTGAGCGACGACAATAAGCCTCCTGAGCGATTCCGCATGCAGCGCATGGCGACGGGTCTCGACACGGACAGTGAAAGCGGCGAGATCAGGCCCGAGATGTTCGGCAACTTGATCAAACAAATCGGAGCTGGTGGCACGTTTGGTGAGCTCGCCGTCATGGACCCGACAGCGCGTCGATCCTGTACGATTCTGTGTGACGTGCCCACGTCCTTTATCTGCTTGAAGCGAGCGGCGTACCAACGACTCATCCGCATCACAAACTCATCGCAACTCGATTTCACACAGGTCGAGTTCTTGGAGACGCTGTACTTCTTTGACCGCTGGCCACACAGCGAGCTCATGCGGGTCTCGAACAGACTTCGACACATGACTTTCCCAGCAGACAGCTACCTGACACGCATTGCCACGGAGGCAAACTTGATCTTCTTCATCTACTCGGGTGTCGTCCAGGAATCCATTCCACTTGTCCACCATCTGAACGATAACGGCAACGTGTACAGGTGCACGACGCTAGAAAGCGACTCGGCACTGCGGATCTCCATGCAAGATCTCTCGCTTGCCGACAGGAAACTGCAGCAGTACAGGCGGCGGGTCGCGCTCGAGGTGAATTTGTACCAGGACCATGACATTTGTGGGGAATTCCCGATCGTCTTCAACAAGCCATCGAGCAACACCGACTTGTTGGCTGTCACGGACGTCAAGGCGCTCATTCTCGATGTACGTTTGCTCTAGCATCACCTGGTAGGTTTTGCATTATGTTTTCATGAGCTGTCGTGCAGAGAGAGACGTGGCGCGAGGTGTTCTACATGCACGGACTCGACCATGTGAAGGAGTCGCACCAACGCTTCCGCCAGCTCGCACAGGCAAGAGAAAGCTGGCGCCAGACGCGGCTAAAGCTAGAGCTAGCCAACCCAGGGCTCCACATCACACTGTGAGTAGCCTGCTATCAGTTGCAGTACCCTCCGCGTCACTGATTCTGTTGGGGCGCATATAGGACGACGAAGGAGATGATGCAAGACGGCAAGTGTATGTGCGGCTGGTGTGGTAACAGTGGCCACATCACTGGTGACTTGAACTGCCCGGCACTGGTGGCGTCGAAGCAACGGCAAGCGGACAAGCTGAAGAAGAAAGAGGCGGAGAAGTCATCTCCTACGGGCAAGAAGTTCCGAAACGGAGTCACGAACAGCGCTGGTGGTAATGTCCACGAGAGTATCTCGTCCAAAGCCAATGTCGTCAAGAATTCGATCACGTTTGTGAACCAGCTCACAGAATCGAGAAAGGCGTCGGAACTAGTATTGGCAAAGAGCCCTTCCGGAACAATCGCCACTCGGCCTACGACGCCAGGAAGCAGGATAGGAACGCCACGGCAGTCGGCTCTTCGCACTGTTGCCCAAAAGATTATCAGTGATAAGCATCCGACGCGACCCGACACAGAAGCAGCACCACTTCAGGAGCCAGGACTTGTTGGGGGGCATTCCCCTAGCCGACCATTACCTCGTGTGGCTGAGGGGGAGTCAATGCCAATCGCATACACACAGCGACCACATGCAATAGCTGGCGGTGGGAACACATCATCACCCCACGCAGGGAAGACTCGAGCGGCAAGTGATTTGTTCGATGTATACAAAGCTGTACGTACTACGGAGGCGAAGCAGGATGAGCCTGTTGCTGAGACTAGTATCGTAGTCCCGACCAAAGTCGAAGACGTTCGGAAGAGTGCCTTCCCTGAGGCACTGTCAGCTCTATACCGCCAGGAGCTCATCCGAAAGAGCAAGCGTATCACAAAAGTGCAACAGTTTTTCGAAACCCGGGGCCAAGTGCTTGAGGCAGTCCAGAACCAAGGCACACAGCCTGCCGACGAGCGGTACCACTCGTGTAAGAAACCTCGCAAACCCAAGATCCCCAAGCCCAGTCGAAGACTCGCGATGCTTTCCAAGAGCCGCGAACCAAGGCCCGACCGCTTCAACCGCAAGATCAACCGCATGCTCAAGAAGATGTGGGACGGCGACCACCCCGTGCCAGTCGTAGAGGAGAGTCTGCGCGATTCGTGAAGCTTGCGATTGATTACTTATCTCGACCGCAGAGCTCGCGTCACCAGAGCGATATCCTTGAGCTCTTCGATCAGCGTCTGCAGCTCGTCTAATGGGATCATGTTCGGGCCGTCGCACAGTGCGTTTGCTGGGTCCGGGTGGGTCTCCATGAAGAATCCGTGTACCCCGACAGCGGCTGCCAGACGCGCAATTGTTGGGATCATCTCACGGTCGCCAGCACTCACATTGCCTCCGTGGCCACTTGGCCGCTGGACGCTGTGGGTCACATCCTGCACCACGAGTCCGCCGGATCTTCTCATCTTGGGCAGGTTACGCGCATCCACCACCAGGTCTCCGTACCCGAGCATCGTGCCACGCTCCGTCAGCAGCACATCGTCGTCGCCCTGTGTGATCGTCACCTTCTTCGCAGCTAGCAGCTACGATAGACGGCGTATTAAGCTCATTTCCCCTGGTATTTCCAACCGATGGACACACGACACGCACCATGGTCTCCGCTGACAGCATTTGGCCCTTCTTCATGTTCACAAGCCGTCCGGACTTGGCGGCCGCCACGAGCAGATCCGTCTGGCGGCTCAGGAACGCTGGGATCTGGAGCACGTCCGCCACTCTCGCCACTGGGGCGACTTGGTACGTCTCATGGATGTCCGTGAGCACGGGCAAGCCTGTCTCGGTCTTCACGCGCTGGAGGATCTCGAGGCCTTTCTCCATGCCTGGACCACGGAAGCTGTTCGTTCCATGAGCCACAAAGCGCCGTAAAAAAACCACAGAGACAGTGCGCATGTACCTGTTGAGGTCCTGGCGGTTGGCCTTGTCGAAACTCGCCTTGAAAATGACGGGGATCTCCAGTTCCTTTTGCATCTCGACGAGTCTGATGAGCACCAAATACGCCGTCAGTTCGGAGCCATTTTCGAGCCGAAAAACACCATACAAACGCACCGCTTGGCTACCGTCATAACCAACTCCTCAGACTCAATCACGCATGGCCCAGCGATGAGGAAGAACGGCTTGGCTTGGCGCAGCGACGCCGCCAATACACGTCGTTCCATCTTGTGTCGGATAGATGGCGCACCACAGGAATGAAAGAGCGAGAGGTTACGGTTTTGGGTACATTTTACGTGGTCCACATAAATCACACGGTTACGATAGCGTTACGCCATTGCCATCCGCAGACGAAAATGCTCGGCGCGTGGAAGCGATTGAAGACGCTCTCGGGCGCTGCGCTGCGTGTGGAGCGGTTCAGTACGAGCAGGTCCAGTGCGGAGGCAGCCGTGCAAGCAGACCCATCGCCTGTCAAGTACGAGAACGTACGCAAACTGGTGGTCGGTTTGGGTAACCCAGGCGAGAAGTACGCTCGCACAAGGTACGATTTACTCGGGAGCTGCTCGTTTTGAGAGGCTCTAGCTCGGTTTCTGATGGATTTCTGGTGCGTATAGGCATAATATCGGAAGCACTGCGGTAGTCAACTTCCTAGACACCTACGTCCATGACGTTCTGGTGCGTACGAGCCATTTGCACACCATTGGTGTTGGGTATCTGACGTGGAATGGGATTAATCTAGGGCAAGAAGATGACGTTACAGCACGAGGACAACAACCACGGCGACGTCTCCCGCTTCCTGCTTCCGTACCAGCAGGACGTTGATGATGATAAATATTCGTATCGTGTGGACGATCTCATCAACCGCTCCTCGCAGCGTCGCAAGGACAAGACGCTTGAAGAAGGCGTGCCTCACGAGAGCGTGAACGTTGCCCTGCTCAACCCGACGACCTACATGAACCGCTCAGGTGTCGCAGTCAAGACGTTCATGAACAACCACAACTGGCGGCTCAAGAAGAACGCCATGTCGCTGAACCGCCAGGACGAGCTGCTGGTGATCACCGACGACGTGTCGCTGCCGTTCGGCACTTGCCGCTTCAAGGGCAAAGGCGGTCCGGGTGGCCAGAACGGCATCCGCGATATCATCAAATGCGTGGGCAGTGAGCGGTTCGCAAGGCTCAAGATTGGCGTCGGTGCCCCCGAGTGGTTCTCTGGCGGTCAAAGTGGAGCTCCGTCTGGGACGGCTATGGACAAGTTCGTGCTTGCTCGCTTCAATGCTGACGAACAGGACCAACTGCCGTTACTATTGGAGTATGTGAACGAGCTACTACGACTGTTCTTACACCGAGGACTCGCAACGGCGTCTACCATCGCCAATAGCAACGATCTCTCGACTTACAAGAAGCAGTTCAAGGCTCAATCTCCCAAAAGGTCCAAGAAATGAGCAGAAAATATACGACCCCATGAGGGACAAATGTTTACGTTGCTTGAAAGTCGTGATTATGTTGCTCACGGCCGTTTCTTCAGCTACCCATTGCCATTTTCGACACCTTCCAGGAGGAGCGATGACGAAGCCAGTCGCGCAACCGCCTGTCCTGATCACGGAGCACGACCTGCCGCGCGTTCTCTGCGTGGTAGCGGTGGGCGTGACGCTCACTGTGCTATTGGCGATGCAATTGGACGCCTGGGTCGTCGGAGAGGCCCGCGACCCGTCGTTTTACCACCCGTGAGCCCCTCTAGTGGGACGTCAAGTCGATGGGCGCTGCAGCTAACGTCGTGGTCGTGCTGGGTTTATAATGCGTACTTACAGAAACGTGGGCTACTTTCTCGTGGTGTACAAGTCGCTGCTGGTGCTAAGTCGGTTCAAAGGCCATGGTGTGTGAGCTGGCTGTATCCTGACTCCTGATGAGCCTTCCACTGATCGCCCCTATTCACTTGACAGGCACGTACATCCTATACGAGGTTCTGTGGGGCTGCAACATCGCCATCAATCTGGTTATCGTCGCCGTGTTCCTATCGAAGCCTTATCTCGTCGGCGTCGCTGTAAGTCTCACTTATCATCGCCTGCATGAGGGTCTGCAGCTCACGGCATGTCATCTCGTGTTATAGATGGCTATCGTCTCGGGTGATCAGCTATGTTGGTTCGTGGACATAATCGGCTACTTGATCACGGGCAAATTTCCTGTGGGCGCGGTCAAGTACCTCACGTACCCGGAGAACCGGTCGTTCTCCAAGACCTTCTTCGCATCTCACCACCTCTGGTTCCTGCCGCTCTGCATTTGGGTACTGTACTCACTCCAAGGCTCTTGCTACATCCGTCGGTCTTCTCTCACTAACGAATCTATCACGTGTGGTATGTATAGATCACCCTGGGCCACGGTGGCATGCACCCGCTGAGCTTTGCTGGGTGCTGTGCGATCACGTCGTTTCTGGCTGTGTACTGCCGCCTCGTGACGCCATTCCAAGCCAAAGTGAGTGGCAGCGACCACATCATCTACCTCAACATCAACGGCGCGTTCGAGTTCTGGAAAGACATCCCCATCTCCGTGCTCCACGCTCTTGACCACCGCTCGCCGTGGCTGTACGTGCCGTATCTTGCTGCGGTCGGCAACTTGGTCGTCAACGGCATCCCGCACTTGGTTCTGCTTGCAATCTCTTCGATGCTCATCGAGTGAAAAACAGTCATGTAGATGCGAGTTTGTAGTCGTAATAGAATGGCGACTAACCAACTTATCTCTTCTCGTATTCTCGTCGTGCATCTCGCTCACGGTGACGCGGAGAGCGAGAGCGCGACCGGCGACGATCTCTACGTCGATGGTCATCGTCAGAGCGTCGTGGTTTCGTCTCCCGGTCTCGAGAACGCGAACGACTAGCGTGGCGACGCTCGCGATTGCGAGACGTCGATGACCGGACTGGAGAACGTGATCGCGATCGCAAGCTGTGGCGGTGGGAGATGCTGTCGTGCCGTTCATCGCGACTACGAGGTTTCTGTGTGTCACGGCGCTCACCGTCTTCACTGTCAGAGGATGACGAGTACGACGACGTCGAGTCACGGCGACGGCGCTTGCTGCTGGTGCTCTCTTTCTTCTTCCTCTTCAGCTTCTTCTTCTTCTTTTCCTCCTTCTTGTCTTTCTTCTTCTTCTTCGTCATGTCGTCGTCCTTCACCTCTCCACAGTCTTGGATCGTGACGCTCTGTAGTCCAATGGGTCCGTCGTTTGGCCCCGTTTCCACGTTCTCGATCTTGCGGACGAACTCCATGCCCGACTCCACTTCGCCAAACACCACGTGCTTGCCGTCCAGATGCGGCGTCGCGACTGTCGTGATGAAGAACTGGCTTCCGTTGGTGTCCGGGCCGGCGTTCGCCATGGACAGCAACCCGGCCTTGGTGTGGCGATGCCGGAAGCTCTCGTCCTTGAACTTGGCACCGTAGATCGACTCGCCGCCAGTGCCATTTCGGTTCGAGAAATCCCCTCCTTGCAGCATGAATCCCTTGATCACGCGGTGGATCGGCACGCCTGCAATGCCATCGAACGAGTGGGTGAGCTACTTACTGTATTGGCCTCAAGCACAGCTTGACTGGATCTCGATGGCCAGACTCACCTTTGTAGTGGAGCGGCTTTCCAGTGGTCTTTCCGAGCCCACACTCGCCCGTACATAGCGCCCTATGCCACATCAGCATCATCAGCCCTCCATTATCCTCCATACTGATTCCTGGCCATGGAGACTGCCAACACACCGGAAGTTCTCGGTGGTGAGTGGGACGCCGTCGAAGAGCTTGAACACGATGCGGCCGGCGCGTTCGCCGCCGATGGACACATCTGTATATAAGCACCAGGGGTTAGCTCTCAAGGTACGCAGCGATGATGCAGCGGCTGAAGAGGGACGTAGGCTCACCGAAGAAGACGCGCCCGTGCTTCCCCATGATCTCCTGTGTAGCTGCTCATCGAGATAGTCTTCTCCCACAAAGTCAACGTTGATTGGATGAAATATAGACTATCCGCATATTTTATTGGACCAAAATACTCTCGATCTGTGGCGTGTGACAGAATATCCACGGATGGAGAAGAGGGAAAATGCTGTTTATTTGGTGGTCTGATCGACGCTTTAGTCCGAGTCCGAGTCGCTCGAGTCGCTGCTGCTGCTACTGCTGCCAGACGATGAGCCACTGCTGCTGCTGTCGCTATCACTGTCGCTTCCACTGCTGCTGTCACTGTCGCTGCTGCTGCTGGAGCTCTTCACCGCCTCAGCCTGGGCCATGATCATCGTGGGCGCGTTCTTCAAGTACTCACGCAGCTCCGTTGTGAGACCACCAAGACCAATAGACGTGAAGAAGTTGATGGCAAAGCGAGTGTTGCGAGGGCTGTCCTTCGGGAACATTCCCGAGAAGGTCTGCTCCATGATTGGGTCCAGGAACCGCTCCTTGAGCTTCTTCATGCCCATGTGCTCCGACAGCTCCTGGCACATGATCTTGATGAAGATACGACTCGACGATGTCGTGTCTTCTTCGTTGAGTCGAATGAACTCGAACACCGTCCACGGCAACGCGTCGGTGAAGAGCAAGTGGGCAAAGAACTTGGCCACGTTTCGCAACTTGTTGGTCTCGAGACGGTGAATGAGGGAGTACTGCTCGGCAAAGCACTCGTCGAACGCGTCCTGGTACTCGCGCTTGATCATGCAGAAGCGCTGGCCGAGTAGGCCAAAGTACCGCAAGTACGTGCGCTCTTGGCTGCAACACTCGAGAAGCATGTTACAGATTTCCTTCTCCTGGCCAGGGCGGATGTTGAGCTTCAGCAGCTTGTGCGCGCATTCTTCATGGCTGATACTGGACATGATCGTCAAGTAGATCGTTCGACGCAGGTTCACGAGATCCTGCTCCGTCAGATCCTGGATCGGCGCGTTGTTGTTCACCTGGGGCTGGTTTTCTTCCTCTTCATCGTCAGACTCGGATCCAGAGTCGTCGCTGGAGCCGTCCGAGTCCGAGTCCGACTCGCCCAAAATCTCCTTCTTGATAGACGTCCACATCGACTCGTTCTTTTCGAACTCAGGATCAAAACGGAAGATATCGAGCTGATCCTCGCGATTGACCTCTTCCTCCAACGTGATTTCATGCGTGATTTGATCTCCGGACTCGACAAGGTCCAACTGCTCGTGCACGGCAGGGTAGTCCGCAAATCCACCCTTGCGGATCGCAAAGAGCCCTTCGATGGTGTACTGGACACGCTTGTCGATCTCGCCTTCATGAAGAATGCCACGGAATCGCTCAAAAATGGCTCGAAGACCTTCAGGACACAGCTCGGCCAAAATCTGACCGCACTCCTTCGTGAAGTTCACTGCCACCTCGACGGAGTCGTCTGTGGGGTTCGCTAGCAGCAGCGTCAGCACCTCGAGTGCGAGTAGTTCGTGGACAATCTGCTGGTTGACGAGGTGAGCTATGAATCGCACAAGAGCGATGGCCACGACCTTGTCACCACGCTTGAAAGCCCGACGGAATCGGTAGACGACACGCTTGAGCACAAGCTCACCACTCTCAGGAAGCTTCGTGTTGATAACTGCGAGAAGAGCAGCGTAGATGTGTGTGAAGCCTGGCGAGGCCAACTGAGCCTTCATAATGGAACGAGCGAGAAGTCCGCGTCCTCGCACGAGGTTCTCCTGGAAGAGTTCCGGGATGATGTTGCTGATGTTCGACACGTTTACCTTGTTGATGAGACCGTTGATACTCTTACGAAGCGCCTCCCAACTCTGGCGCTGGAAGGTCTCCGAACTTGGGTCCTTTTCGTCCTTGCGCATCTGCGCGAGCTTGAATGGAGGAATGTACACGCCTCCCGTCCGCCCAATGACACGGTCCTGGAACAGAATGTTCGGCTTATCAGCACGCTTGGGTGACGCAGGTGGTGGTGTATCCGCTCGTCGTTTCTTGTCCTTCGAGCTGCACTCTGGCGTCACGGAGCGTCGCTTGTCATCACGTTTCGAGCGGCGTGGCGGCGAGCGATCGCGGTGTTTGTCGTCACGCTTTGAACGACGTGGTGGTGTGCAGTCCTCCTTTGGCTCCTTCTTGGAGCGGCGTGGCGGCGTTCGCTCTGGCGTCGCCTCTCGCTTGGATCGGCGTGGTGGTGAGCGTTCTGGGCTGCGACTCTCACGTTTGGATCGACGTGGAGGAGTGCGTTCAGGAGTCGGGTCACGAGCAGCACGACGAGGAGGAGTTCCGACGGGAGATGCTTCGGAGTTCTTTCGACGAGGCGGTGTCTGCTCCGGTGTAGCAGCATCACGCTTTGGCGAGGGATCCGCTCGCTTCACCTCGGCCTTCACCTCTACAGTCGCCACTGCTGGCTTCGCCTCCTGCTTGACAGGCGTGTCCGTCTTCTTCTCCTTCGCTTCCTTCACATCCACCTGACGCCGCTTCAAGTCGCGCTTCTCTTCTCCATCGCTCGTTGATCGCTCGCGCTTAACGGGCTTCTTGCCCTTGCGTTCCGGCGTCCGCGATCGGCTGCGTGAGCTGCTGGACGACCGGCCACTAGCGCTGGCACTGCGGCGGCTGCGGCGATCGTCACGACGGCCACGACGTGGGGGCGAGCGAGACGCTGAGCGGCTACGGCTGTGACTGCTCCCACTGCGGCTGCTGCTGCTGCTCACAGAGCGGCGTCGACTGCGTCGCTGTCCGCGTGGAGGCGAGCGGCGGTCGCGACTTCGCCCGCGAAGATCTCTGGCGTCCGAGCGTCCCGAAGCGCGACGACTGCGTGAGCGGGAGCGGTTACGAGGGGGCGAGCGAGACACCGAGCGTCCGCGAGATCGCGATCGTGACGGACGCGCCATGGAGCTCCGAAGTGATGCCTTCACGCGCCTGGTGTCTGGGTTGGCGCCTCCGTTTCTTTGGCTTTGGAGCTTTTGCTGGTGAGGGGGCACTAAATGGAGGGAGGGGTAACAACCCATACTGAACGCAAGTCAAAACGGGAAGTGATACTATTGGTTGAAAATAGATTAAGAAGGTTGCGCGAAGGTTGCGTGAAGCGCGAAGCTCTTTGAGCGCGAAGAGACGCCATAGTCAAAGCAACGTGAGCTTCGCAAGCCCAGGATGAGCGACGAAGGCGTGCGTGCCTAGCCTCCCTTGCTCTCCATGAGCTCTTCTGTATGAGCTACAAGGCTGACGGATCAATGTGCTGTAGGACTACCTGGTGGAGTACACGGACGACCGTCCAGAGACTACCAACTACATCAAGCGGGAGGGCACTGTGAAGATCACGTACCGGAACGGTGACTCGTACGAAGGGCCGATTGGTGCAGAGAAGCTCAAGCAGGGCGAGGGCAAGTACGTCTGGCGGAAAAAGACGGATGATGGAGAAGGTGCTCAGGAGCTACTCTTACAGAAAGTGTGGGCTTGGTACTGACGTGATTGATTGGGAACTAGTGAAGGACTTGGCATCCTACGAAGGCGCGTACGTGGACAGTATCAAGCACGGCCTGGGAAAGATGGTCTTCCCGAATGGAGACACGTACCATGGGGAGTGGAAAGAGGACAAGATGCACGGTGACGGCTCGTACATGTACGCGAACGGCGACATTTTCAGTGGCAAGTTCGAAAAAGGCATCCGAGTCGGCAAAGGAACCTACGAGTTCGCGGCCGACAAGAGTCTACTCGTCGGAAACTGGGCCGATAACATCATCACCGATGGCAAGTGGATCTTCAAGGACGGTGGCTCGTACGTTGGCCGCTTCGAGAATGGAAAGCCCATCGGCAGCTGCATGTACAAGTTCCCAAGCGGTCTCCAGCAAGACGGCGAGTACGTCAAGGCGCAAGAGACGAACGCTGCAGGCGAAGAGGTCACGGCACACAAGTTTGTCGGCTCGACGATCGTCCGTGTGCGCTAGCAAGTCGCTCTCTCCCTCATGGACACGTGGGCCCTCTGAATATACTGTATTTTCTCCTTTCCTGTTTGCTAACGACCTCGTCTTACTGGATGTACTTGTTGAGGAAGCGACGGTGAAAGTCGTTGCGGATGGTGTCGTTGATAAAGCGCTTCTTCACCTCCGGCTCGTTGCGGGACTGGTTCTTGAAGACCACGTCGTCGTTCCAGCGGCGCTTCATCTTGGCACTGCTCTGTGCCGCTTGGGCTTGCATTAGAGGGTTTCCGTGCAAGATCTCTTCGCGAGCCTTCTCCTCAACAGCTCTGCGCTCTTCTTCTTCCTTACGCAGACGCTCTTCTTCGCGCTCCTTCTTGATCTTTTCCAGCTCACGCATCAGCTCCGCTTCTTCATCTTCGTCGTCACTATCACACACGCAACGCTGTTAATGATCCAATCGGTTTACAAGAAACTCACCAAAAAGCAAACCATACCTGTCGGAATCCGAATCACTGGACTCGTCTGAATCATCCGCATCGTCTGCGTCGTCGTACTTGCTGGCCACGCTCTTGAGCTGCGACTCGCGCGCGTCCGCTTCGGCATCACCCAGCAGCAGGATCTTTTTATTTTCCTCGAGCCTTCGTAGCTTCTCCTGCGACGTATTCGTCTGCTTGTTCTTCTCCTCTTCGTGTCGTTCCTCTTTCCCCTCCAGCTCCGCGCGCAGATCACGAGCCTCGATCTCATTCGCCGTGCCCTGGCCGATTTGTCTATCACAGGACCATAACCTCATCAGCATCAATCCATACACCCTTCATAACCATCCATATCGCACCTCATCTTGAGCTTCGTCTGGCCTGGGAGGTCACGCGCCGAGAACTGCTGGCTGACCTGGCCTAATGCGATTCAAAACACCACGGAATCAGCTCCATTTGAACCCCAACTTCCGCACACTATAGATGGATTATGGAAGCATACCTCCGCTCTGCCATCCGCCCTCATTCTGCTGGCCCACGGCCGCATGCCACGTCGGTCGGTGCGCTGTTGTCATCGCGTCTCTGCTTCTCGCTCTTGCTTCCAATTGAGCTTTTGGTTGGGGAATTCGACCTAGAACATAATCGATTGGCTGATAATCCATATTTTCTTCCAATCACAATCCTTTCAACGAATGCAATTATGGAATTTATCAAGTCTATCTGAGTAATAAACGTTTTGAGCCGTTCAAACACAGTGCGTCCTTTGGAGATCCAATGTGTCAATGAATGGGATCCGCGGTGATGATGCCTGGACTGCTACGGCTTCTACTCGCGTTTGCATTGCTCCTTGCCCATGGCGTTGTGAGCTGTCCGTCAGTGTGTCGATGCATCGGACAGAAGCGAGTGTCTGTGTACTGCGACTACAAGGGCTTGCAGGTCAGTTGAGAACCTACTACTCCCGTTCCCATTGTGTCTCATCTAATCCGCTTGCCATTCTCAGCAGACTGTGCCTGCTAACATTCCACTCGAGACCACGCATCTCTACTTGATGGGCAACAAGTTCACATCCGTGCTGCCAGGCATGTTCTTGGGTAACGCCCAGAACAGCGACGGCTCCTTCGTGACCGAGCAGTCGGCGCTCACCAATCTCACCGTCATGTGCGTCCTGTTATCACCCACCTTGCACGCCACGTGCCACGTCGATCAAAGCCAACTGCACTAATTGACTTGGCTGTCGTGTATCTAGTCGACTCGATCTCAATCCAATCTCGGTCGTCAACGAGCACGCTTTCGAGCGTGGGCCGTCACTGAAGCTCATGTGCGTTGTGCCTGTGGTTGACCTTGCCTTCCTACGGACACCCACTGACTGGGGGGGGGGGTGAGCGACAGCTACCTGCCCTTTGATGTGAAGATCACGCGCCAGGCGTTCGCCGAGATGAAAGACGACAAGGACGCCTTCGATGGCTTCACGCGCGTTGTGCCGCATCCACTCGAAGATCCACTCTTTGTCGCGTTTTCAAAGTACTAAATGCATTCAATCAACCATCCGAAAGCTGCGTCTCGTCGTCAAAAATGCCGCCGCCTTCGCTGGCCGAGACCTGTTCGCTCTTGTCCTCGCTGTTCACGATCTGCTGCAGCCAGCCTTGCTGAGTCTTGGCAGTCGTGGCCACACTCGTGGTCGTGGTCTTGCTCGATGCGTCCGCAGCCTTCACTGGGGTGTTTTCCTTGTCGTTTTCGACCTCCTCGTCTGGCAACGCCGTGTCAGCATCTTCCTCCTGAACGGCTGTCTCGTCCTCACCATCGTTGGCCTGCTCGTCATCTTCCGGAAGCACGGTCTCATCGCCATCTTCGTCGCCACCAGCCTTTTCTTGCTCCTGTTGTGGCTTCTTCTCTTCCTCCTTGTCTTGTTCCTTCTCTTCGCTACCGTCAGCTCCTGCATCTGCCTTCTCTTCGCTGGACCCTTCTTCCTTCGTCTCCTCCACTTCCTCAGTCAATTCGAGACGAGGAGCAAACGCCCGAGGCCGAGGAAGTGGGGGCGCTGGCGGGGTCTTGGAGGACGAGTTACTGGACAAGGTCGACTCCAGTGAGGACTTACTCTCCGTGTAAGCTGGAGTGTCATCCGCACTGAGATCCGTGGAAATGGGCTGCTGGCTCTCAAGGCCAAGCAACTGCGCCTCGATACTCGGATGAATGGCAATCTTGGACAGGTTGCTTGCAAATGGACCAATGCCGCCTTGAACGAGGCCAGCTTGTGCGACGGCAGCATCTTGGTCCAACGTCTGCTCGTAGTCTCCTTCTTCGGGCTGCGTGTCAGCACAGTAGTGCTCCAGAGCGGGGGTAGGCTGCGATTGTTCCGATGAAGGGATCGAGTTGTCCGAGAGTCTCTGCAGCTCCGCGAGTTCTTGAGCGATGATCGAGTGGTCCTCATCCAGAACAACTGATCGGGCGAGTCGTGCTGCGACTTTCGTCAAATCCTTCGCGATATTCTCGACAGTCTTGAAACGAGAGCGAAGAACGATATTGTCCTCGGCCACTCCACTACATAGGTGTCAATAAGGTGAGTCACGAGCCATCGCTACTGTACCTGGTGCATTCAAAACAGGATCGTACCGCTTTCCTTCCTCAATTTGTTCCGTGCGTGTTTGCGCGGAATCCATTGCCATCTCGACCTTTCGCTTCTCGCTCAACAAGGCTTTGATCTGAAGCCAAACAACGTCAGACATCGCATGACCCACCGGAAGGATACAGCCGTGCACATCATCCAACGTACATATTCCTCGTTTTGGCGCGTCTTTGCTTGTTGAGCCCCGAGCTGCGTGGTCAGTGATGTCATATCGCTGTCTAGCTTTTCTCGCTCTGTCTTGAGTTGGTCGTTGATGTTGGCCTGCTTGACTGCTTCCGCGCGTGCGCCTTCAACATCAGCTTTCAGCCTCTCAATCATGCTCAGCAGCGATTGGTTCTCGTCTTTGATGCGGTCCACCTCTCGCTCACGGTCCGCCAGTCGCTCCTCCTTCTGCTTCAAGTCGTCATCCACCTGCATCTTTCTCTCTTCAAGCACATCGATCTGGTCCTTGAGAGACTCCACCTCATGCTCGCCCTGGCTGATCGACTGCTTGAACTGCACCTCTCGGTCAGAGTACTCCTTCAGCTTTTCACGCAGACTCTGGTTCGACTTCTGGAGCTGAGTGGTCGTGGTGAGCAGATCCGAGTCATCGTCCCGGTCGCCCGTGCGGCGGCGTTTCGAGGCCGCTGGCGACGGCGTCGGGTACTCCGAGATCGCGGACATCGTGCTTGTCGTTTCGATCTCGATCTCTTCGTCGTCGCTTCGCGGATGCTTCCTTCCTGAGAGTGACAGCGTCGTCACGACGCTAGCGCTCGTTTTGGACGGAGTCGTCATCCCCACAGCAGTAGGAGGTCGCGCACTCGCCCGGTCTCGCTCAGCACGCAGGCTGTTGTTGTCTGGCGTCAAGCCGCTCTTCCTTTAGACACAACACCAGCAGCTCCATGAGCTCCACAGTTCCAGAAGCAGACATACCTAGGAGGCTTCGGACTTACAGAATCTCGAACTTGTAGACAGTTGGCTGGATGGTCTTGGTCAGCAGCCCCGGCTTCGTGAAGTGGACCGTATAGTTCGACTTGATCGTCGCCATGTTCGTCTTGCCCACACGCTCTTCGTTCACATAGATACCATTGCGACTGCCAAACGCCATACAAGTCAAAATCCTCGGAATCGCTCCAATCCGCATCACACCACCACCACGCGCACCTCATGTCCTGGATCTTCACAGTCACTTCGCCAGTCGCTGACACGCTCTCCAGTATCACAACGCAGTGCTACGAAGCCGTAAAACGCCATTAACACATGTCCAAATCCCCGCCAAACGCATCAACCCAAGACAGCGTTAACGCACCACACCGCTCACAAACAACATATCCAGCACGATATCGGCACGCGAAGGGTTACGGCCGATCTTGCTCGTACTTTTGTAGAAGTATATGTGGTCGCTCTCGTCCGCCGGCTCCTTCGAGACCAGCTTGAAGCGCCCCCAGGGCTTGAGCTCCCCCGCCATCTTTATGGTTGAATTCCGTGTCTGCAACTCGTTCAAAATTGGCGGCACACAGGAAAATACTGGTAGATACCGGTAACCTCTTCCACTTCCTTCTGAAAAATTACCACCGATGTAAATTACGTGGAAAATCGAACACTCGTAAATTACGGGATGAGCGTAACCCTTGGTTGAAAGAGGGTTACGGCAAGAAACTGTGTACCCATTTCTTGAGCATCGTGCCCAGGCGATTGGACTCCACGACGTTCTTGGACGTGAGCAGCAGCTTGAGGATTTCCTCACAGCGAGCGGCTACGATGGGCTCCTCTCCCAGAGCGACTTGCTGGAAGTAACCCATGCAGGCTCCGCGTTTGGCTTCCCAGTACTCAGGGTCCGGATCGAGTCGCTCAAGGACGTCGAAGGCCTTGACGGCAAAGTAGAAGTTCTTGGCCTACGTAGCAGCACGTCCGAGCCGTCTATTCGTACACTGTCATCATGGAAACACGGTCAAGACGAGATACTTACCTTGTAGTATTCGTTGGCGATGAGCTTGAGCAGTTTGAAGGCGTCGCCGGTGTTCTCCATGCGAAGGTAGAGCTCCCACGCGAGCCCTGCGTTCTTGCCGTTGTGGATGTACGCACGTGCCAGCCAACTGCAGTACACCAACTCATTCCTCAGCTTCTCACTCTTGACCCGCTGCAACACTTCTTCCGCTTCTTGGTACTGTTCGTACGCTGCAAGAGAGAGCCCGTAGTTCCAGTTGAAGGCGTCGCTGGAGATCAAGTACGATGCGATCGAACTGAGGTACACGTTGGCTTCCTGGTACTCCTTCCGCAGAAGGTGGTACGAAGCCTTGCACTGCCGACCAGGAATCGTATCTTGCTCGCCTTTTGAAGAGCCGATAGCCTGTAAAACGCATGCATTTGCACTTTCAATCACAGCCGACACAAGGGACATGCATTTACGTACGTGGAAATACTTCTCGGCCAGGAAGATGTGCTCCTTCGAGTCCGTTTGCTCGCCGATCATCGCGTGCAAGATGGCTGTTACGATATGTTCCACAGTGGTTTCTGGCTCCTCCAAGTCTTCGATCAGCTCAAACGCCTGGCGATATTCGTGTCGGTGGAGATGCGATATCACGAGGTTCATGCGGGCCTCGTCGATCCGAGGGACGAGTGGCGTCAACACGCTCTTCAGCGCTGCATTCGACCCAGCATCGTCCTCGAAGATTGCCTGGTTGTGCTGCAGCACTGCGCGAGTGCCAGTCGGGTCGAGTGTGTTGTCAATGTCCTGGTTACAGGGATGCGCGGGGTTGCGTTTGCGAAAGTTCTGGAGCTCCAAGTTCGCTTCCACTCCGCTGTACAGACGAAACTGGTTGCTCGCCTTGAGGTTGCTCGCCACGAAGCTATCTGGGTGAGCCTCCAAGTACACTGCGAGTAGCTCGAGCGATACGTCGAAGTAGTCGAGCTGGAAGTAACACATCGCGAGGTACACGTGAAGAGCACCAGTCAAGTCTCGATGTTCGAGTGCAAGCCGCTTGTAGATCTCGATCGTTTCCTGGTAGTTGCGACGCATGTAGCTCGTAAACGCCAATGAGAGCTGGTCCTCGAGGCTGTCAGACGCCAGTTTCTTGTATCTGTCCAGCAAGACGTGCTCTCCGCCACTAGCATTTTTACGGTGATGCGCGACAAGATACAACACACGGTTACACAGTGGCAAGCGCGTGCTGAGTAAAGCATCTCGCTCGGCTTCCTGGAACTCGTACAGGTAGTAGAGACAGCAGGCTCGACTCAGGCGCCACATATCGAAGTAGCTCGTGAGCGCCGGGGCGAAAAACGAGTCGAGGAGCTGGCTAAAGTAGCCTTCCGCGGCACGGTGATCGCCACACTGAAAGTGGCAGTACGCGAGCCACCACGTGGTCTGCTGGGCACTGGAGATTCCTGCGGGCTTGGTGGCTTTTGTGTCTGCATCGCTGCTCTTCGCTGGGAGAACGACCGACTCGATGGCATCTTGCTGCTGCAGTCGCAGTAGCGTGAGCGCACCGCCAAAGTCACGCTTGGAGATATACGTCTCCAGATCCAGCAGCGATGCATCGCTCGTGGACTTGGCCCCTGGCTTGAGCCCGGCGCCTTCCGTCTTAGCGGCAGCCTTGCTCCGTGGGATATACATACTGCTGCTGCTGGTGTGGCAGCGAGTGGTCAGTTGGATCTACTCCTGCCAAGAGCTGCGTCTCTTCAAGATCTTCCGCAGACCAGGCGGACTACTGAACCCACGTCGGCCCCACACAGTAAACATAGGGTAATCGTGCCACTCTCACATGAATCATTCCAATCTGTGGGTTGCAGTTTGGCGGAGATCGAGATATCATGCCGCCGATGCACCCCTCCATTACTGAGAGCGAGCCATGCTTCCAGGGCGCTCCATTTCCCCACACTCACATGCCAACAGAGGATTGCGCATTGGCTCCCTTGGACGGTCTCAACCACGGCCATTCTTCTGGTGAAGCTCCAGTCGCGTGCCATCGGATTGGCGTTCGGCGTGGCCAATCCCATCAGCAGAACGCGTGGGCGTGGTTCCTGAGCGAGCTGTGTGGGTTCATTCTCTCACTTGAATGACATTTAGTGACACTGCGTCTGCTCTATGCACAAACCGTGAAGGATTTTTGAGCAGCTCTTCACAACCGGGAAAGTACTCGGCTTGCTCTTCGTGGGTTCCCTTGAGGAAGCCAATTCGAAATCCGCCACGTGAAGAGCACAGCCGCCAGAAGCCGAGCACAGCGAACAAACATGGGTGTCGAGCAAGCCGAGTCGAAGGGCGCCGTGGTCGTTGAGGTGCTGGGGGACGTTCACTGGATACGGGAGATCGCGAGTTTCATGGACGGTCTGCCAGGGCTCATCCTTTCGTTTCAGAGGCGTAGCATCGTTGGTGGGAAGCTGACAGACACGACGACGCACACCGTGAATGATGCCGTGGAAGCGGAAGATCTACGCGTTCTGGAGATGCTCGAACGGCTCGCGAGGCAGCCACAGTACGTCGATAACTTCAGCTTCGAAGCAGCAGCGCTGTTCGCGTGTTACCATCAACGCTACGTTTCGTTCCGTTGGCTTGGAGACCGGCGGCACAGCCTTCGGAAACCGAGTGAAGTAGGCAGGCCGCTCAAGCTCGTGCTCTCCCGTGAGTATGATGATAACGAGCTACGCGTCGTCCACGACTTCCTCGTCGAGAACCTGGACAAGGACAAGGCGACGTCGTCTGGATTCGATCCGTATCCCGCTCTAACAGGAGCGGTTCGCCAAGGACGAACAGATCTCGTGGCGATGCTGCTGGAGTTTGGGTGGCCGAACGGGTGCCAAGTGGGCTGCGTGTTACGCCTCGCCGCTGCTGCCGGCCACGCAGATATCGTCCACCTGTTAGTCACAAAAGGCAAGTGGAGATCGCTGCTAGACGCGACAATGCAGGCGTCGTACTACGGACACAGCGACATCGTCGAGTATCTCAAGAGTGCGCATCAAGAGCGCCTCACGAGACTATGAACTACGTATATTCAAGTGAATGATACGGATCTCTTTGTGCTGCTCTCCAGCGACGGCGATCTTGGCGACAGTCGTCGCTCGTCCGTCATCGATCCTTTGGGATACGTTTGTTGCTGTGATTGAGTTGAAAAGAGTCGGCTCTTTGCTTTTTGCTCGTGATTTGAGGTGAGTCGGAGGTGGAGTGTGAAGCGGAATGGGCGGCATGCATAGGCCACCGGTTGTCAGCGAGTACACGTGGAGCGCGTTGTTCATGAGTAGAACGAGGAAGCAAGAGCGACTTGACTTGGTCGGAAGTGTGGTAGTTGAAACGGAGCGTCTCCCAGCTGTCTTGGGAGTTGGAATCGAAAGGAGAACGAAGCGAGGCGGAATGTCTCCTGCAAAGTCGACTTCCAGTCGCACAGGCACAACGGCCGTGAACTCGTTGGTCAAGAGATCTAACTGCACAAATCGGAGTCGATTCACACCGCCAGAACTTGCTGTGGAGGCATTTGACGCTGAGGTTTTTGCTGGAAGAGAGGCGGGTCCAGTGAAGTAAACCATCAGAACCAGTCGCTGACGGTCGGGACAAAGTTGTATCTGCAAGATGTCACCCTTGGTGGCGGTTCCTGGACTTGCCGCCAGCGGTGGATCTGTCGAGCTACGATTCAATAGGTCCAGTTGGCGGATATACCGAGGTACGAACCACCCGAACCCAGTGAAGTGGTCTTGGCTGTAGCTCCACAGAGCCACGCGTCCACTTTGATCCACGCTGACGAGCCTCGCCTTTGGCGTATCGCATAAAGCGAAGTCGATGTGAGGAGCGATTGAGCTCACGAAAAGCACGCTGGAGTGATGGGCGTGGCGGAAGAGCTCGCGATTGGAACGGGTTATGGAGCTTGCAGACGTCGTCTTCGTGAACCATCGCAGCTCACCGTCTTGGGGCCGCGGCAACTCAAACTTTGCTTCACAGCCTGGACCCAGTAGTGTTTGCTTCGCGGCTGAGTCTTCCTTCGTCTGCGCCGACTTGGCGGTTGTTAAAATCTTGAAAATATCTCCATTCGACGCCCCCACCAACACAAATGGCTGATCTCCAGTCAAACTCATGGCCGAGTGGAAATTAAACGAGGTGATTGTGAGTGGAGAAGTGGATTGGGCTCGCGCAGCAGCAACTGGAGCGTCTGCTTCGAGTACTTCAGATGGAATCGGAGGTTCTTGCGTAAGCTCCTGGGGATCCAGCGACGTGATCAAGAGGAGCTGCGTGGGCTTGAATTTTTCAACTTCATGGACGAAGCAGTCGCTTGAGTGGGTGCTTGACGTTGGAAGAGCAAGCGACCACAGCGTGGCGACTTTGAACTGGTCGTACGCAATCAAACGACGTCCGCAACCACTGAAACACAGTCGCGTGATTCTCCTCAGAGTGTTGCTGCTGGTCGTGCCTTGCACAGCTGCCTCCTTTGACACTGACACCACACGAATGGGGATTTCCTCTATATCGTTGTCTTCAAGCAACGTAAATCCGATGAGCTCATTGTCGATCGTGCCAACGACAAGGAGCCGGCCATTAGCTGAGATCTGAACGCAACTCACAAAGGAGCAAGTCGAAAGAGATGAGAAGGACTTGGTGGCGACCGCGATTTGACTCTGCCACAACGTTTGCTCCGCCAACTGCATGGCTTGCGTTTGAAATCCGCCGTCGATTACAGCCGTCGATGCAGGGACGTCAGTCGAGATCACTCGAACTGGTAACGGTATGTGTGAGTGGACAGCTTCCGATTGCTGGCCACTAGCTGGCATTGGGGTTGCCAAGGAACTTGGCTTTGCTCTATCCACCTCCTGGGCTTTCGGTTTTGAGCCACCGCCAAATAAACCGAATCGCTTCTTTGGAGAGCTGAACCCTGCACCTTGTGGAGCTGCAATCGAAGCTGACAAGGTGGTTGCAGGCTGCATCAGAAGTCGTCGCGGTTGTTTACGAGCTGCTGATGCCACTGCAGTCTCTTTCTCACTGTGTTGATATCGAAGCTCATCCCAAGCGGCACCAAACAACCCCCACCGCAGCGCTGGTGCTGTGCGTGGCACGGAAGTCTTGGTTGACTGAGGCGGTGTGAAGCAGATCTGTTTAATCTCCTGGAGGATGATCTCGTGAACGCGCGTGGCACTGTATTGGAGCTCGTTGTGGATGGACTGGATGATTTCTTGGACGACTTCGTGTTCAATATCGTGTGCTACGAGACGGGCTCCGTCAGCGTGGCGCTGCTTGTCATCGAACTGGTCCATCACCATTCGAGTCTGCTCATGCCGCTGTATCTCCATCTCGAGCAACGATCTCTCGGGCTGCCTTCGAGCGGTTTCCACAGCTCTCTCCATCCATTCAAACAGCATTCCGCGCACGAAATACACGAGCTCGTACTGATCTTGACGGTACGTTTCTACTCCCCACCGTCCGTCGTATCCAGGCTGAGCTACTCCAGGGGACCGTGATGTCGGCAAAGTCAACCGCAGGGCGTCGAGCTGGCGCTCTTTCAGCCTCTGGTCCAACTGCTGGAGCTTCTGTGGTCCGATCTCCAGGTTTCGTTCAGCATCGGCGAGCGCCTGGTCAAGCTGACGTCGAGCCGAGTGTTTGACATACTCAAACTCTTGGAGTCGACTCACCGCGTCGCCACTGGGCTGCTTGATCTCTTCCAGGATCTCACTGAAAGCTAGCGACGGGAGTGGTGGATTTGCTTCCTGGATAGCTGCACGCGGCGTCGTGAAGAACCCTTGGATCACTTGTTGTTGGTTCGTCGACAGGATCTTAAGCGCACGCTGCTTTTTCCACTCGATCTCCTCCACCTTTTTCCTCAGCGCCTCCTTCTCAGCCTCAAACGAGTGTAATCGCTCTTCAAATTGAGCTGCTGCCTCACGAAATGCGTCCTGCCGACGCTGTTGGATCGTACCTACGAGTGCGTGGAGCGCATCGCCACCAGCACTTGCATCAGACGTACTCTTCCGCTTGGATGTGGTCACAATCTGCGTGAGAATCTCGATATCCATCTGCTCTTTCACCAGTTCTCGTTCCAGCAGCGACGAGCGTTTGTGAATGAGATCGGAGATCTGTTTGGCTTCCGTTTCATTCTCTTGCTGCTGCCGTTCATGCAGCACCTCCAACTCGGCCTGCAGACGAATCTCTTCCTCTTCCAGCGCTGCATGTTCCTGTTTTAACGCGTCAACAGCAGATCGGTGCACGCAAATCACTTCGATCTGACGCTCACGCTCACGCAACCAAGCCGCGTGCTCTCTCTGTTGTTGCTGCTTCTCGACGGCTTGGACTTTGCACTTGTGCTGGTTTAACTGAGCCTCATATTGCTCCCGCGCGAGCCGTGTCTGCTCCAAGTCCTCCTCCAAATTGTCGAAATCGTGGGCCAGCTTCTTGTAATGGGCGTACGCACTGGGCCGTCGGCCAGCGGTCGGTGCATCCCACGAACGATCACGCTGCGAGCTGCGACGGCGCTCACTGCTTGTGGTTTGAACACCTGTAGACGCTACAGACTCCATCAGAAGTGCAGTGGAATCGCCAAGCGTCTCATGAAGAGACGCCAAACTAAATATGAGAGCACTCGACATGGATTGGGAGATTCCGAACACGGCTACTCGTCAAACGACTCGTATCCTTGGTCGGACTCGGCTTCATTCATTTCGAGATCCTCGAAATCGGCGTCCTCATAGTGAGTCTCAGATGATATACTCAAGCGGGGGTGACTGGAAGACCGAGACGGCTGCCGGTCTTCAGCAGTGGCCGGTGCTAGCCCTGTGACTTCCTGCACAGTTGGATCTTGCGGCTCGTTCGAGCCTTCCGCACTCGAATCGGCGTTGTAGTTCTCCGCCGAAGTCGTAGAGTGCTCCACTGCCTCGGCTGGGCTTGCACCCACCACCACTGCATACTCGGTGCCTATGGGGAGGATGGTTTCAGGTTGCTTCTTCTCCGTTTCCTCTTCTTCGCCATGTTTTTCGTCCACTCCATGGCTGGCATCTTGAATGAACGCTATGCCTTGAACTGCAGGCTCTATCGTGTCCACAGTGATCACAGTGTCATCTTGCTGCGATTCTTCGATCACGAGAATGTCTGTGGGTCGTTTTCGTTTTGAATAGGAGTTGTGGCTGCAAACGCAAAGCCACCCTCAGTGTCCCTGGACCCCTCGTTCCCATCGGTGGCGATCACGGCACTATCCCACACTGATCCAACCATCTCGCGTCCGGACTCAGCGTCTGCTTCCGTTCCTTCGTCGTGGTCGATATCGTGCATGATCATTGCGAGAGCGAAAGCCAAGTCGTTCTCGTCGACAACGTGGCCCGACGAGTTCACACGGACTCCGTTATCGACGAACATCACGTGCTCCCCTTCCGCTTCGACTCCAGGCAGTGACGTCGTGCTTCCACTGCTCACGCTCACACCTCGTGTGGAAGAGGTAGTCGATTCAGCAAACAACGCCATGTCGTCACTGTCGTACGTCATGATCAAAGGCTCGCGTACTGAACCGACTTGGGCGGCGTCGGTTCCTTCCAGTGCCAGAATCACATGGCTCGCCAAACTGCACCAGCTCGCCGTCCCTGAGGATTCAGACGCTGCTGTTTCGTGGCGTGCGGCACTCTCCGTCTCGCTGTCGGCCTCCACACCACTGGAAAGGGAGTATGTGTCCGAATCCGTGAGAACCAGCGCCTCCTCTTCTGTCGCCGTGTCGTCAGCCATATCGCTCAGCGCTGAGTCTCTTGAGGGTTTCGAGTGGGCGTGGTGTCCGCTTCTGAATAACCCTGGGTTGGAATGGTTCCTCACCAGCGATGATGACGATGAAGACGATGAGGAGGAAGACCGGAACGGAGCTGGAGGGTGGGGTGGGGGCTGTGGGCTCCAGATTCTGCCGTCGTGTTGTAGCCCAAGCGACCCAGAGACGGCGGCTTCGATTCGCTCGGCCTCATAATGGACGAGTAACTCGGCTTGAAGATCTTGGAGCTGTGACGACAGAAGCTTTGTACCGAGTCGAGCAGGTGCTGGCCGCACAGGACGAGGTGGAGGCGATCTAGACGTTGGTAGACTTGGCAAAACCTCACGGGCTTTCTGCAAGTAGTCGAGTGTGCGGTGTACTGACGGCAAATAAACTTGGGATCGAATGAACTGCTTCTGTGCGCCACGATTCCCGTGATGAAGAGGAAGCTCCTGCGCTGCGTGATGCCGTGCGTTGATGCCGTACGCCTTGTCCATGAGCTTCTTCATCACACGCGGCTCGAAGCGATCGATCTCTTTCCATTGTAGCTTCTTCTGGCCTCCGTTCGATCGTGGTGAGCCCTGCGAGAATTCTCTTGAGGACGAAGGAGCTGACGGAAACGCCGAGACAAAGCCCTTGTTCTGCATGTTGGATGACCAATGAGGAGGTGGGTGTGCGAGCCTGGCAACCGGCCGGACCTCTTCGTTCGGATTGGGCACTTTTCCTGTGAGTCGACGCCAGCGACGACAACTGAATGTAGACTCGCGATGAGTTTGCCGCGGTGAAGTCGAGCCACGCGAAGACGTCGTGAATTCTCCGTCGCGAAGTCCATTGTCCTCAGCTGGATGTGTATGTGGCCGTGGGATCAGAACGACGTTCCTTTTGTCCTGGGTCTCCATTATATCTACAATCAGGCCCTAGGGTATCAGTATGCCGACACACTGGAAGTCTATTCCACACATCCAGGCGAGGAACGTACCGAAGGTGTCGAGCTGCTCAGCTCCACCTCCTCGCCACTGGCGGTCTCTCCAGGCCTTGCGGCTATTCTTGTCACCGTTTTGACGCCGTGCATTCGATGTGGCTGGCGCTGCTGTATTTTTGAGACCAATGCAGCCGTCCATAAATTTGCTAGAAGGGTGTCGTGCATGGATGCGGCGTTAACGCTACAGTGGCTTGTTGCTGTTGATTGGATTGTCGGTTTAAATAACACTATTCACGCCACGGACGGACGGGTGGTCGGGCCTCACTCACTCCCACACGATGAGGCGGCTCCCTAGAACTCGTAGCTCTCACTGTCAGCGGACGGAGTGCGCTTCTTGGGTCGGAATTCCGTGTCTGTGAACTGGCCGTGTGTGCTGCGGTAGCTGTTACCGTACACTTGATCTGACTGGGCAGAGTCCCGGAGGGTGTCGCCAAAGTCGCTCACGTAGTCACTAGCCTGCGTGTCACGGTAGTTCTGGTTACGCAGCGAGGCGATGTACTCGATTGTCGCCTTTGAGACCTCCTCGTCGTTGAACGTCAGCTTGGTATCAGCCAAGTTGGGCACGTCCTCTGCACGGAAGCTGTCGCCAGTCGGGCGGAAAGCCGACTCGCGAAGTGGTGGAGGCAGCGCGAAGTCCACAGTGCCCATGGACGCGTCCGAGTCGCGGTTCAGCTCAGACACTGGACGGAGACCGTGGTCGGCACCTAGACGACGGACGTCGAAGTCGTCGTCATCGTTCAATGACGACAGGTCCGACTCTCGGTCGTACGGGTACGCGTTCCCACTGCTCTCGTAGATCGGCGGTGGGTGCGGATCGTACCCACGGCGACTGCTAGACGAACGGCCAGGGCCATAGCCCTTGGCAGCGTTGGCAGCGTACGCGTGGGCGACGTTCGGATAGCCGTCAGACGTGCCCCTCGAGCTCTCGCTAGTGTACGAGCCCAACTCACTGTTGTGGAACTCGTACGATGGCTCCTGGTTGTAGTAAGTCTCGTACGTGGCGATGCCGTGGTCTGGAAGCTGGATCGCGCTCTTACGGGAGCCTGGGTATCCGCTCGCACCGCCTCGGTGACGAGGAGAGCCACCAGAGCGGTTTGACGAGCCCGATGACGACACAGTCTTCTGTTTGGTGTGTCGCGATGAGCGGTTGTTGTCCTGGAACATGAGGGCGCTCGCACTCAGGCCTGGAGGCTGCTTGCTGTACTCGGACAGGATCGAATGCTGGTAGCGGTCGTGGCCAAACTGGATCTCTGGCTCATTGTTCCAGTCAGCGCGCGAGTTCTTCGTTGTCGTGAATCCACTGTGCCGGAAATGATCATTGCCCGGGGTCGATGCCGGCTTCTTCCGACGGTAGAAGATGACGCCGATCACGATCAGAATAAGGGCTGCAGCTGAGCCAACGATGATACCGACCATCGTGCCAGTGTTGCTGCTTTCGTCGGCGCTGGCAGTAGCCGTCGACGACGACCCAGAGCTACTCAGGGTGGAGATCGACGTCGTGAGGAATGTGACGAACTGGTAGGTCTCAGTGGCCGCATTCTTTGGCGGCAAGATCACGTGCGCGAACACATTGTAGTCTCCTGCCTTGGCGTAGTTCACACGCTGCGTGAACAGCGCCTTCTCGTCCGTGAAGTTGGAAGTCTCCTGGGCCGAAATGCGGCGGTTGGTGCCGTCCCGGAACACGTCACAGACCGTCGACCGCGAGCACGCGTGGATATTTGCGTGAGCGATCTGCACAGGACGCTTCGTTCCCGGATCCGGGACCGTGGCTTCCAGCGCCGTCATGCCAAAGCTGTTGTCGTTGAAATTCAACGACACTGTGAACTGGTATTCGACGTCAGCGCCAGCGTAGATCGTGCCTGTCGTCGTCTGCGAGATCGACACGAGAACCGGACACTGGCTTCCCTTGCCTTCGAGGATCACGGCCGCATACTCAAAGCTGCTGATGTTCAGGCCCTGCTTGATCTTGTAGCAGTACGTCGTCACGCCATTGTAGGAATAATCTACACAACCACCAGCCACCACATCAGACTCGCTGCATTCAACCAATCCATCTTCACAATTACAAGCCCCAACGCACCATAGAGAGACGGCGCTTGGCCATTGGCGATGCTAGCGTGTACGCCGTAGCCAGCGCTGCCCGCGAGCAGCGCCAATGCGGCGACGGCGAGTCTCCGCAGCATGGTCTCGCCTCGATGCTTCCTCGGTCTGATCTGTACGCGGCGGCGTCGGATGCACGGAGCCGCGTTGCCTCTCTCTCTCTCTCTCTCTCTCTCCGCTGCCTCTGATATGCACACAGGCAGACGTGTGGGGGGCTGCTTGGCGTCGGAGGCGCGCCGACGGCCGTGGAGCTGCTGGAATGAATAGCTCCCACAGGGTCTTCTTGGTGGCGCTGGTCGAGGTCATGCATCCAAGAGACCCCTTCCCCTTGCGGGCGCCAGGTGGAGTCGCCCCCATCAAGGAAGCCAGAGAGATGGCACCACATGGTGCGCCAGAAGAGCCAAGTGATCCGCTCGTATCCAATCACAAGGCGGAGGGTTCAGACTCAGAGACCGCAACTCTGCGATTCGGAAATGAGGGATAGGGATAGTCGACCCATGCCTGTGCAACTGGCTTGGGCCAACTGTTAATAATCTCGGCCAGGCTAAAGCTAATGGCATCCGGCAGTAACGTGCCATTTGTGAGCCGTTCGAAATGCTCTCATGTTGTCTGGTGGTGGTGTGGCTGACCAGTAGATCGCATGCACGGGGTTGTGGCCAGTAGCTGCCGAGAAACACGAGGACACGTGGCCTGGAGTCCAGGTCCAGGCCCTTGACCCCACCTCAGTAGTATGAGGCTCAGGGCGATGCAATCAGAGGTTGGAAGAGGGATTAGCTCGTTGAGCTCAAGTCTTGAGCAAGGCCTCGGCTTGAACAACTCTTGAGCTTGTGACTGATCGATGTGAGGTTTGTTGACGGTAGACCATCGGACGACGCTAATGTGCGGTCCACAGTCTCGTCGGAGTCACGCTGTCGCCAGGGCTTGAGCTCACGATCGACGTTCCGATGGAGCTACAGTACAGTATTGGATTCTGATCGTGCGATCCTGCAGCACGCAGGATTCCTGCGTGCTTGACTGTGAGTCCAATGGTGATCGGGATCTCCAGTCGCGTGCGAAACGGTGCGATCAGCGTTGTGTGTGCAACAGAAGTCGAAGTTCAGTGAGTGGCCAGTTCCGGTCGCAAGGCTAACCAAAAGAGCCGTAATAGTTTAGTCTCAACGTCATATCAGATGCTAATCAACTGTTCATGGTGTGGTCCACGTAAATCTAGCCACCTTCGGTTCTGCTGACGAAGAAGCATTCATAATGGGGAGCTACCAACCCAGTGTCGCGCGACGATGGCTCAGCGTGTTCGCTGGTGCGGCGCTGATGGCCTCCGTGGGCTCCAATCACTCGATATCCGCGTGGAATGCCCAGTTGAAGACCATGCTGGGGTACTCTCAGGCGGAGATCTCGCTCGTGTGCTCCATGGCTTCGTTCGGCGCATATTTCTCGGTCTCACCAGGGTTCGTGTATGATCGTATCGGAGCCCATAGAAGCATCCTGCTCGGGGGAGTCTTGCTATCGACTATCTACTTGGCAATCTCCATTGGAATTGCCGACGTGCCTTCTATCATGCATCCAGTTCTTGTCGGCATTGCCTTCGTCATTGTCGGCCAGGCAAGTAACTTCGGCGTTTTTGCATCGCTGGGTCCAAATGAAGGGCTCTTTGGGGAAGAAAACCGAGGCAAGATCATGGCGCTCCAGTTTGCTGCGTTCAGTGGCGGCGGAGCGTTGTTTGCGCTCATCTACGATTCTTCTTTTGCTGGAAGTACCACCAGTGCGCCCGACTTCTTCCACTTCATGGCGGTCATGTTCTTCGTCGTGTTTCTCTTTGCATGGATTGCAACCGTTCGACCTCAAGACTTTACCAAGCTGAAGAATTCGACGGACGAACTCACCAATCTCCAAGCTCCGACAGTTGTCGAAGCAGAACTGACTCCTGCACGGGTAGAAGACATCACTGGGCGAGCGTTGCTGGAAGACGGTCGGTTCTGGATGCTCTTTTCGTGCGTGTTCATCCTTGTCGGTGCGTCTCTCTTCATCATGGCAAACATCGCCTTCATCGTGGAGTCTCTCGGCGGACCGAAAGATCAGGTCCCGACCATGGTCGCGCTCTTCTCCATCGGCAACTGCCTCGGTCGCGTCGTCGCTGGCGCGATTTCCGACCTCGTGCTGGCTCGTTGTCCTCGCATTTACTTCGTCTCGATCGCGGCTGTGTTTGTAGCTGTCAACCACCTGCTCCTTCTGTTGATTCCACCGTCGCTGCTGGTCATCCCGATTGGACTCACTGGCGTAGCAGACGGTATCATGTTCGCTGTGTTTCCTGTACTCACGCGCGAGACTTTCGGACCTCGTCACTTCGGCAAGAACTTCGGCTTGATCAGCGTGGCCAATGCGGTGGGGTTCCCACTGTTCTACAGCCCCATCGGCTCGTACTTCTACAGACTCTCCTCTCAGCAGATCGACGGCGTAGACAAGTGCATTGGCGTGGAGTGTTTCCAGCCAGTTTTCGTGCTCGTCATCTGCCTGAGCTGTTTTGCATTGCTCGCAAGCCTCAAGTTCGCAACGCGCGACCAATACATTCCCATCCGATGAGGAGCTCAATCGTCAAATGGCTTCACTTTTCATTTTCATCCAATCAACCTCACTTGATGGCGGATTATCGGCCAATCGAATTGTATCCAATGAGAGGCCAAGCAACATATCCACGAAGGCGGTGACGCAACCAAAGTAGAGAAGCAGGAAGTGATGGCGAGCGACGGCGAGTATGGACGCCGCGTGCTGAGCCTGGTCGCCGGCATCGCGGGTATGATCGGCGTGGGCTCAGTGTACGCCATCTCCGCCTGGAACGCCGAGCTCAAGAGCATGCTGCACTTCTCTCAGGCCGGCATTTCGGTGGTCTCGTCGATGGCACTGTTGGGCTCGTATCTGTCGTTCTTCCCCGGCATCATCTTCGACCGCCTCGGGCCCTTCAAAAGCGTCCTCCTCGCAGCATTCGGCCTCGCTGCCGTTCACCTCTTTCTCTATGCAGCGCTCACGGGCTTCCCTTCGCATATCAGCCCCTTCACCATCGGTTTCTGTCTTCTCCTCGTCGGGCTCCTCAGCGCATTCAGCATTTTCGCGTCGGTTGTCGCGAATGAAGGGATATTTGGACACAGCAACCGAGGCAAAGTCATGTCTGCGTTGACTTCTGCGTACAGCTGTGGTGGCGCTGTGTTTGCCTTTGCCTACAAGCGTGGCTTCGACGGCAACGTGGCCGGCTACTTCCTCTTCCTCGGCGCGTTCCTCTTCACTGTGTGTGTCTTCGGATGGGCAGTGTTCTATCGCTCCACACAAACCAGACGCATGAGCGATGAGATTGTCGATGGTGTTGTGAGTGTGCCTGCGCTGTCCCCGTCGTCTGAGAAGACGCCTCTGCTTCCCGCCAGCGTGGACATCACGGGCTTCGAACTGCTGCAGCAAGAACGCTTCTGGCTGCTCTTCGTGCCTGTCTTCATCATCATCGGCGCGGGTCTCTTCGTCATGTCCAATGTGTCTTTCATTGTGGAATCGGCGGGTGGCCCCATGGATCAAGTCCCCATCATGGTCGCGCTCTTCTCCATCAGCAACACTGTGTGTCGTCTCGCGGCTGGGACGCTCTCCGACGCCTTGCTGCCACGGTATCCACGCGCCGTGTTCGCCGCACTGGCTGCCGTGATGACTGCAGTGACGCAAATCGCTTTTCTATGGACACCAAGTGCCTATATCGCAGTGCCCGTCACGCTGGCGGGTATGGCCGAAGGCGTCATGTTTGGCATCTACCCCGTGATCATGCGCGAGGCTTTCGGGATGAAGCACTACGGCAAGAACTACGGCCTCATCAGTTTCGCGAACTGCATCGGCTACCCGCTCTTCTTCAGTCCGATTTCGTCCTTCTTCTACCAGCGTAGCGCGTCCACCGCAGCAGACGGCGAGCAGAAATGCATCGGCGCCGACTGCTTCCGCCCTGTCTTCCTGCTCGTCACGGCACTGTGCGCCGTCGCATTCGTGTGCTGTGTGCGACTCGTGGATCGCCAGTTCAAGGCCCATGGTCGGTACCACCGCATACTCCCATAACCACACGCACATCCATAGTAACAACAGCTCCTTTGCCTTTGGAAACTTTCCTTCGACCATGTTTGTCTACATGGTATCCATCACTTTGGCCGCGTGGCATGGCGGTAGGGGCTACTGTATGTGGTGGTGATGTGACACCCATGGGCACGCGCCGTCATCACAATCATCCGTAGCCCCTAAATGTGGAGCAGTAGAAGACAAGCCCTCTTCTTCTCTCTCTTCGCTGCGTCATCGCAAGCCAACGCCGTGTTGCTTGACGCTGTGACTGACTGACTTCACCGCTGAGAGTTTTCCATAGAAAACTCGCGCACACCGTGGACGCATACATTTCCACAGGTGCATATTAACCTATTTACTATAGGATTCGCGAAGGGGCACAGTATTCATTTTCAAAGTTTGGGTTGCAGTGCATCCCTCCACACATTTCGCGCTGGCGCTCTCTCATTTCCACGGCGGAACGATGGAAGAAAGCCACTCCGATCGAAACCGAAGCTTCTTTCCCTCTCTTCTCCAAGGCGCAAGTGATATGAGCTCACTGTACTCCACTGAAGCGCCGGCAACTGCCACCTCTGGATGGCGAAAGCCTTGTGTGGGGCTTCCCAACCGCTAGGTACAGGACAGTGGATCGCCAGAGTCCAAGTCGCTGGCAATCCATTCTGTTGCATTTGCCTGAGAGGCACGTGGCTACGACAAGGCCATCCTCTAACCAGCACTGGTCTGGTTGCCCGTCTTCCATTTCTTTCCAAGGAACCGTAGAACCGTCAAGCTATCGCTTGCCTCACTTCGTCCATCTATCCACTTGGCAATCCAAGCGCAGTGGAAAGAAGAGACTCGTCCGATCATCGATCACCCCACCCCCAAGAGTCGAGCAGAGCGGTGCAGTGCAGGAGCGACGCCTTTTTCCTTATCACGAAAGCGGACAGCATTCGCTATTCTTCTTCCTCCGTTGTCGACACACTCATTGAGTGATGACTGTAAAAAGACTGCGATGCAGCGCGTGGGCGTCCATGGCCGCAGTGACTGTAGTCTGGTCCTCGATGGCAATCACCACGACAACTGGCGCTGCGATGCCTTTGACGGAGCGCATGCTGACGGCGAGTGAGTACGAGTACGATGGCGCGACGACATACTGCTGGGGCGTCCGCGCCTCGGTGTCGACCTCGACTGTGACCGACGACATGATCACCGTGAGCGGCTCCAACGATGAATGTCCCTTGCGACTCCAGCTTCAAATGGATGGCGGCCCAATCTACACCAACCAGAGCGTCATGATGGCATGGACTGTCACCAAGCATACTACATCCAATGCGCTCTTCACAGTGAACAAGACTCCGCTCGCGATTGATGCTCGCACGCACCGACACGCCTCCATCTTGCACTCGAACGTCCACTCGTGCCTGTTTGATTCGAAATGCGACGTGTTCACGAAGGGCGAAGAAGACGCGACGACCGAGAACCAGGTCGGCAACATCAGTGACAGCACGACGACGTTCACTTCCAGCGAGATGGTGTTCACCTCATCTGGCAAGCATACTGTGCTGGCTCATATCATCGTCGTGGGCGCGAACCCCAACACGCGGTACGACTTTGCGGTTTTCTCCACAGTTGATGTCCTCAGTGTCAACGACGCGAACGGAGCCGGAGATGCCCAAGTCGGAAGCCCATCGTCGTCCAGCGGCCACGGACTGTCAAAGGGTCAGATCGTGATGCTCAGTGTGGTGGGGGCCTTGCTGGTCGCACTGTTGGCATTGGTTGTGGTCTTCACGGTCGTCAAGCGACGCCGGTATGTGTGCGGTCGAAAGTGGGATGACGACGACGACGACCTACGCGCCAAGCAGAGCTCCAACCTGCGGACCCGCTCGTCCGACTGGACCGAGCTGTACGCCATCGACGACGCTCTGCCGTCATCCGTGATGGTAGACGACAGCAACACCATCGCCATCTTGCGGGCCAGTCGTGCGTCCACGCCATCCGAGTCGCCTACGTCGTTCCATGAACGCATGGTGGCCGACTTCCGCCACGACGTCGCACGATGGGATGTGCGGTCGTCGGCGTCGCCAATCACCCCTTCGTCCAGCGCCATTCTCATCGCCGCCATTCAAGACCCCGACCAGCTCTCCAGCACGCCCGCCAACGACTGCTTCGTGCCATTGGAGTCGCTAGTGCTGACGTCGCCTATGCCCCCGAAGCCACGGGAGACAGCTCCATCCAGGTGGGCCAAGCGTATCCGCAGTTCGTCCAGGGGCAAGAAGGACGCTGTTCGCAAAGCGCAGCCCCCAGATGACTCGGGCGACGAGCAGGAGGTGGATATTTAGAAGCGACTCACGTGTAGTCTAGTTAGCGCCTGTGTCGAGGCAACATAATCGCAATGTACGTAGTGTTCATCCAGCTTTTCTTGGAGAGAAGACACAGGGAGATGGGATCGACGGACGAGTCGTGATAGGACGCGTGGTGCTTCTTCGACCACCGTGTCGCATGCCAGATTCGCATGGCGCCGTTGAATCTCGCGCCTAGGCGGCTTTACGTGGCTCCATTCGTGGTGCTCTGGGTCTGTGACCCACGCGGGTTGACGTCGACGTCGCTCGCATCACTCGATTCCTTGCGCAAGTTGAGTCTGACACGCTCCATCACCGTAAAAGGAGGATTTGTCCATCGATCCCACTCTCGCGTGTCGCATTCATTGGCTAATAATACAATTTCTACGACTTTGATTGGCTGAAAGCATCCCCTGGCTTGCCGAGATTCCCTCAGACGGCGCTCTAAAAAAAGGAAGCGTGTGGAACCAGAGAGAGAACGTCGGGTGGTCGATTGCCACCGTCCGACCGAGTGAACCTCCACACACACACAGTCCCCGAAACGACCCGCTGGATCCAACGGCTCACTGCTTCGCGTGGTGGTGCTTGGCTGCATTCTCCCACTGCATCTGTCTCCCATCCATCAGCATCCTCTCTCCCTCTCCCTGTCCGAGCCATCCACCATGAGTAACGACACTGCCGTGGACACGGCGCCTGCCGATGGCGTGCCGCGGCTGCGTCCTCACGCCGCCAAGAGCGAGCAGCTCCACGCCGAGGGCCGTTGCCGTAGCGTCGCTGAGGCCTACCGCGGCGCCGTCCACGAGGTCGAGAAGCGCGTGGAGGCGTACCGCGAGGTCGTCGTCGAGGAGCTCGAGAAGCTGGAAAAGCGCGGCGAACACTTCCGTGACGTGGTCGTCGAAGAGCTCGAGAAGCTTGAGAAGCGTGGCGAACACCTGCGCGATGTGGTCGTGGAGGAACTCGAGAAGTGGTCGCTGTGGGCGTACAAGGACACGGCCGGCGAGGAGTGGGACGCGCAGCCGGCGTGCTTCATCACGGACTACCTGCTCGCGGTCCAGTGCTTCTGCTTCGCGGCGTACGTGACGCTGTACGCGTCCGACAACGAAAGCAGCGCGTCGTGGTACCTCATGTACTTTCTCGCCATGGGAACGTCGGCAGCGTTTGGCGGACTGCTTCACCACGTCGCGTACGAGGCGCTCAAGGGTCTGGCCGACAAGAAGAAGCCAAGCCTCGTCAAGACGGCGCGGGTCTTCGGATTCAACCTGGACCGCAAGACGCTGGACCGCACGATCGAGGTCATGTGGCGCATCGTGCTCAGCTCGTCGATCCTCAGCAGCTTCGCGCTGCTGTCGCTCGCGGCAAGCCGCCACCTGAGTGAGTCGTGGGCGTACACGCTGATCTTTGGTGCCGGTGCTTGCTACGCTGTGTTGGCGATTTGGGCGAGTGTGAGCATGAGTGCGGTCTTCCTGCTGGGCGGCTTCCTGCCCGTGATGACGTTTGGCGCCATCGCCAGCTTCATGACGCTGAGTTGGGAGTGGGGCCACTCCACCAACGAGCTGCTCGTGTACCTGGTCAAGCTCGTCGGCGGACTCGTGCAGGGCCTCGTGTGGAGCCCGAGCCCCAAGTCGTTCAACCACAACGCGTTGTCCCACGTCTTCCTGAGCGTCGCGGCGACCTTTGTACTCGTACATTTCCGACTCTAACCACCCAAATAGACTTTCGTGAAACCAAGAAGAGAGAAGAGATGGAAGCAGCCCTGTGGATCGTATCATACTGTAGTGAGCGGAGGTTGTTGTGGCAGTGCCGTAGGTTTGTTTGGTGTGAGAATAATAGGAATCCTTTTGATGCCTCCTTTCCATTCAGACTGTGTTTTGCGATGTGTGGTGGTTGTGCACGTGAGGATCGCCTTACGGACTCAGCAAGTGGTTACGAGTGGCTCGTGTATTTTCGTGTTCAATGATAGACGTACAAGCCGTTGAGTCTGCTCAAGGTTCGGGACTTGGTAGTCCAGCGTCGCTCTGTGGCGAGCATGATGCTTTTTGGTGGGAGCCTCGCGGGCAAGGCGAAAGGTTCGCCAACTATTGAGCCTGCCAAGCCAGTGGCTGCCAATGCCCCACGAGCTTTGGTGACACAGGACGCTGAGCCGCAAGCACTCACACCACACACGGACGTTCTACATCGACTTACGAACCATGAGCTGCGTCTCTTGGAAGAGCTCGAACGTACGCGCTCCAAACTGCAGGCGGAATGGCGCGTCAAGCTCACGGATCTGCAGCGGGAAGAGCCCGAGACTGCTCAGGCACTCTTTCAGGCTGGCGTGCCCAGCGTCGAGCAACTCACGCAGCTCTTCCTGGTACCAAAGGCAACTTCCAGACCCGACTCGGGTACTCAGGAGCGTGAGCTGAAGTCGATGATGCGGACACGCACGATGTCGCTCACGACGACACAGAAGTCCAAGCATTTCTTGCCGCACAAGAAGGCCTGCGTGGTTGTTGAGCCGAAGAAACCCTCTGCCAGTCTGAATCGAGAGCCCTCACTCCCCAGGATTCGAACAAACTTGGACGTATTGCCCATCCTGACAACTGCAGCAGAGACTCCGTTCGAGGTGGGGCTGGAACCCCAAGATCCAGCTCATTTGCCATCGTCATCCAAGCAGCAGCAGCAACACGTGCTGCCCATATTCCGATTGCCGACTGTGAACGTCAACGCCACAGCTAGCGCCATGGCCGAGAAGCAGAACGAAATCGTGGCAGAAGACCGAGATCGAAAGCAAGCAAGTGAGACCTTAGGACTGTCGCTGGAAGAAATCGAAATGCTGGAGGCCGAGCTAAACGGCTATGCTTCACCGAAAGCTGTCCGTCCTCGGCAGAGCTCAGTCATAATTGCCAATCCACCGGCTCCACAGGCGAAGACTCACGGAAGTAAGAAAAAGGTGAAGCAAGGCAACGCAAAGAAGGTTGGCAGCAAACAATACCACGTCAAGGGCTCACACGAGACAGGAAAGGTTCATGCGGGGGCTGAGCTTCGGAGGGAGTTGCAATCCGCTCTGTACAATGTTCAGCATTTGACTCGTCTCGTCAAGGACGACATCTTTGGTGCTCAGAAGATTTGTCCGGCGTCAGAGCTCCGAACATCAGTAAGAAAATCGTCGTCTCTGCGATGGGATTTGCTTGAGTGACGGTTTGTTCGTTTGTGCACAGCTCTACTTCAAGCGCTGGGGAAAGGAGAAAGTCGAGAACATTTTCAGACGGCTACTGTTTAATTTCCAAGGCATCGCCTTTGAGCGATGGAAGCAAGTTGTCGTGTATGAGAAGCAGCAGGAGAAGCTGCAAGCGTACCTCATGTACAAAGGAAGCAAGAAACTGGACGTGTTCCTCCTGAATTGGACCCACCGCAAGCTCCGCCAGGCCTGGACTAAGTGGTGGTCCGATATCGTCCACATCAAGGCTCTTGAGCGGGCAGAGCTCGAACTCGAGTCAATTCGAGTGATTCAACGCGCTGTGCGTGGCTATCGAGGCCGCATGTTTGCTCGCTTGATCCGAATGCAGAAGCGATTTGCTGTCGAGACGGCTGCCGCGTCCAAGATCCAGCGAATGTTCCGAGGCAGCATTGCTCGCAAGTTTTTCCGCTTGAAACAACTCAACAAACGACGCCAAGCAGCCGCAACACGGATCCAGTCGCTTGCTCGTGGCTACCTTGCTCGCCGAATCATGAAACACCGCAAGCTTGAGAGGCTCCGACACCGCGCTGCAAGTCGCATTCAGGCTCTGTATCGGGGTCGCAAGGCACGGCGAGAGGTCGCTCATCAACGTCGCCTTCAACGTGTGACCAAGGCCGCAAACGTCATTCAACGCCGGTATCGTGGTCGCCTCGGAAGGGCTAAATACATGCGCCAACAGATCGAACGCCACCGTACAAAGGCTGCTATCAAGATCCAGAAGATCGCACGAGGCTTTCTTGGGCGCCGTCGGTTACTTCGCCTGAAAGAGGACCGAAGGAAGCTATTGGTACTGCACAATGCCATGGCAACCAAGATCCAAAAAGTATACCGTGGCCACCGCTCGCGTCTTGGGACGCAGCTCAAGCTCATCGCCTTGCGTGAGAAGAACAAAATGCGTCGGCGTGCTGCTATCAAGATTCAAACTGCCGTACGCTGTCGGCAAGCCCGTTTTCGCGTTGCGAGGATGAAAAAGCAACGACTCGGTCGCATGGTTGCGTTGGCTCGGCTTTGGGTTGAGTACTGGAGTGAAGACACTTCGCAGTGGTTTTACTTCAACACTGAGACGGGTGAAGCCATTTGGGCTCCACCGTCTACAGGATACACAAAAGCTGACGGTCTCCTCGTGCTGCAAAGCGGCAAGATCATCGAGAACCCCGCCGATGGTGAGCTTGGTGACCCATCGTTAGCATTCCCGAATCGCAAGAAGCCTGGGCAAGAGGAGAGCAAGCCTGAGGAGCACAAGGATGTCCATGCGCACCATGATGCAGACGACGATGGCGATGATGAAGACCGGTTGTGTGTGGAATGTGAGGAGGAAGACGCATTGCGGAAGTGCGACCAGTGCGAAGACGTGTACTGCGATGCGTGCTACCAGAAGCTACACAGCTCGGCCAAGCGAGAGAAGCACACGTGGAAGGCGATCGGCACGATGCGGTGTATTGAGTGTGAGAAGATGAAAGCCACACGATGGTGCAGCGAGTGTCAAGATCCGTACTGTCTTGGCTGCTTTACGATCATCCACTCGAAAGGCAACAAGACCACCCACCAATGGACGGACATGGCGGCCTTCCGGAAGCAGAAAAAGCGCCAGGAGCAAGAGGCAGCCCAGGCGGCAGCCATGCAGGAGGTGGAAAATGCGCAGACGTACGACGAGTTCATGCGGTCGGCCGACTACCAGTACGTCACCGAGCTGACAACAGAAGAAGCATACTCGTACCCCGATCCGTATGCCGATCAGTATGCTACCACTGCGGTAGTGACGCCTGCAGAATCGTACTACTCAGGTGGTGGGGCTCAGTCTGCTTACTCCATGGGCAGTGTCGCGTCAAACGCAGAGGAATGGACCACGCAGTACGACGAGAGCTCGGGTCAATATTACTATTATAATGCGGCGACGGGGGAATCTCGCTGGGCGTAGAGCGTAGCGTTCGGATGCGGGAAAGATACTTAATAAATACTCGCGGCTTGGGCAATGTAGGCGTCGTGGTCGCTTAAATCTCGACCTGGATCTGGTGTCGCTGTTGCGTCGTGAGCTCACTGGTGTCGACGTCTTGGTCGAATTCAGTCTGGCTGGTCAGCACACGATCGGCTGGACGCAGGGATGGCACCGAGTCGCCTTCATCATCCACGTACACACCAGACGACCGATTCGATTCGATCATGAAGCCGTACGAGTCAGTGATGTCGTTTGATCGACTCGAATCCCCCTGTCCGTAGTTGTCGGACGTGACCGAGAACGCGATCGATCGGTCCGTGTCAGGATACATGAAGTCGACCGAGTTCATGGATGCGAAGATCTTGGGATTCCGTTCCGTGACATTCTCAGCGGGCGTCGCGAGGTCGTGCAGGTAGCTGCGCGTGCTGTCGCTATTGCCCCGTGTCGAGGACACTTCGCGATTGTACAGCGCCGGCTCACCAGCGGGGCGGCTAGCACGCGGCAATCCCGATGGACGACCACCACTTCCTCCATTCGTACTACGCGGTGCTTGCGTCTTCGCTCCACTTCCTGGTACGATGTCAACGTAGTGCGTGCTGCCAAACTCGTCGTGGAACTCGTGCGACTTTTCCATCGCCTGCTGCGGCGTCTGCACACTGGCATACGCGTCCTCCGGTGTCGCGCTCCCCTTTTGCTTCTTCTTCTTGCACGTGAGGCAATACAGCCACCCGAGAAGCGCCAGCACCACCACCACGCCCACCGCAATTACCACCACGGCCGTCGTCGAGAGCCCACTGCTGCCACTAGTCTCCTCCGCAGCCACTGGTAGGGTCTGGTTCCCTTCATTCGCTACACAACGAGCAGACGCATTGAGTATGAATATCTTATCCATCCACCAGCGCATGAGAAGCCCACCGAACGAACTTAATGCTATGGCGCGCGTCGTAGCCAGCAGCGTGCTCGCTGTCACCACCACAGCCAAGGTCCCCATCGTCGCTCGTCAATTCGCAGACTGCTCGCCACCCGAGGGCCGTCACGGACGTGAGTGAGGGAAGCTCAGTCTTTGATCTCGTCGAGCAGCGGCCCGCGGGAAGTGGCGACAAGTGGAAATCACAGGAAATGGCGCCATGGTGATGGGCGCGCTCTTGCGATTGCTCAACGAATCGGCCCAATCGTTGATATGTTTCGAGGAGCTATTATCCTAATCAAGTAACTGTAACAAATCACTATCTAATATAGTAGTTAATTGTACTTGTTTTGTGTACAACACGGCATTGTGCATTACCGTGCGAATCACGCGGTCATCGTCACTCGAAGCAGCCGCCAGTACAGTGTCCAAGCCATCCGTTCGCGTCCGTTCATGGCTGCATAGTGGCGATTGTGGACGCTTCCGCGTTCCTCCCATTTTCTCTTTCGACTAGCGGTGCTGTGCTTCTGGGTGCAGCTCCAGTAGTTGCTACGGACAGCCAACCCACCGTGAGTCCAATGCGCATCAAGAACTGTAACGAGCGCTGGAAGGGAGGAGAATAACCGCATCCCAGCACTTGGAGAGGCAAAATTTTCGAAAACTGTCATCAATCTCATGAGATCGGCAACCGCGAACATCAATGCAACAGCATCACATCAATCACAGAGAGATCTGAGGGCAACTCGCTTGATGCGGCGCAATACGCACGCAGAGCATGGGCACAACACGACTGTCGGATCGTGTGAATCATGTTTGCGACGCCCTTGATTTCCCGTCCCTTTTGAGTCAAAAGGTTCGACGTTCATCTGAGTCCAGAACTCATCAATAGCCCTAAACCTTCTGGATATAATCAGATAAACCTGAGACCAGTCCAATCGTACTTATCCGGAATAGTCCAGTAGTGTCTCGAATGTTCTTCACGTTGCCACTTCATCTTCGGGCAATTGATTGGGGGCACCATGGCGTCATCTGCGCGGAAGGCGCCGTCTCTGGATGCACTCTTCGGCGACCAGGGCGACCCGTTCGGTGTGTCTGCTATTGCACAAGATGTGCCAGACGCAGAGGCACCTGCCACTGCCACTGCCACCTCCGAGGCTGACCCAGCGGACGCGCTATCTCTCATCTACCAAGTAGACTGCTCGCCCATTCTCGACGAAGATGGCCAGACCGTGGCCATTTTCCAGAACCCACGTGCGAAAATGGACGTCTCGCTGGGCCACACACTCGCTATAGGCTTCGATACGTCGCTGTACATCGCACAAGTCCCCAAGCTAGGAGAGGGTAATCAAGAACAGTCGAACGGGAAGCGAACCGCGCGACTGACGCTGCTGGGCGACGGCGAAGAGCTCCTGCTCGTGGACGATGAGCTCATTTCGGATGTTAAGTGGGTCGACAATGAACGCGTTGCTGTGGGCTACACGTCCGGCGTTTTGCGCATTTTCAGTCGTGATGGCAAGCTCCAATACGCCCAGGTAACACCTCTGACCTCCTCGAATGTAGTGTAGTGGGTTTATTACTAAGTTTCTATGGCTGTTTAACTAGAAATTCCACCACACAAGTATCCTGAAGCTGGATATGAGCCCGAGTGTCTCGACCAAAGTCTCTGGTGGCAGCGTGCGTGAGGTGGGGCTTCCAACTGACGCGTCAACAGCACCGACGACCTCGCCGGTCTCCGCTGGTGGTGAGCTGTGGGTCTTGTACGACGACGCCACCGTAGCGATCGTGCAAGTACAAGAGTTATTGTTGCGGATTCGTGCTGCAGTATACGGACCTGCGCAAGCCAACAAGTTCCGCAAGTACGCGCTGCGGGATCAGCAGGAAGTTCTCGCAGTCGCACCGTGTGGTCAGACGCGGCCGACGATCTTCCAATCGCACCCGCGGCTGGGCATCCACACTGTCGTGAGCGTTGGATCCGGCCCCTTCCTGTCTTTTTACCACGCCGGCAACGACCAGAACTCGATCATTCACCTCGCCCACATCGCCACTGCCATCGCGTCGCGTGCCGCTGGCGCGGTGTGGTCGTTCGCGAAGAGCTGGGGCTGGTCCAACGGAGGCGCGCCAAATGCTGACGGAGCTACTGCCGGCGATGTGAGTGCGTCAGGTGAGATGCGTGCTGTGGATGCAGCAGCGGAGCATGTAGCGGCACCGATTGGAAGTATTCGAGCCATTCCTGAAGACTCGCGGAGACGTTGCCGTATGCTCGTGCTCAGTCCAACGGGTCGGTTGGCGGCGATCAGCGACACGCTGGGCCGGATCTTGTTGGTTGATACCAACCGCATGACGATCATCCGCATGTGGAAAGGATACCGCTACGCGCAGTGCGGCTGGATGCACGGTGCAGAAGGAAAACGACGATCGCGAGGACTCTATTTGGTCATTTACTCGGCACAGCGTGGAATCGTCGAGGTATGGCGCACACGGTATGGCCCACGAGTCTTCAGCTTCGCAGTTGGTGACAACGCACGGCTCTTCACGCACTATGATGCTATACAGCAACGGATCCGTTGCTCGGTGTTGTCGGGCGGAGCTGATGGCATGACGGAGTTGATCGAAGTGAAGCCCCAGGCCCCAAGCGTTCCGATTTTGATGAAGTACTTCACTCAGAACAAACTCCAGGAGGAGAATTTCGTGCTCCACCAAATCATTGGTGCTATCCAAGCCTACGTGAAGAAGAAACGAGCCGACGCATCACACACGCTGGAGCAAGACTCGATCGATCCTCTCCTGGGCGATATCGCGAACCTCTCATCGCCGACCTCGATGCAGGCGTTGTTGGATGTGCTGTTGGTCCCCGATATGACGGCGCTCAGTGCAACGTTCGTGCTCAAGGTTTTCGACAAGCTGCAAGAGGTACTGCTTTCTCGGGGTCGAGTTGTCTGGGTGACGAAGATGGTGGCTCATCGTGCCTTGCGTTCATTTTAGGCTCTGCGCACTGGAATGGCGTCTCGATCACCAACTGGGACAGAATTGTCACTGCTGTGGCAATTGCAGTGGCGGCAGCGGAGCCTGTCTGCCTTCAATGGTCTTCAGGCGGTGAGTGATGGCCCCTTGATCTTTCTGTTGCAGCTTTGACTTACTCTAAGTTTGTTCAGGAGTACCATCGAGCCAGTCATATCCTCCAGAGTGCGATCAAAGACACTTCAGTAGAACTGGCGAAGCACGTGGCTCCTGATGACGAGACCGGGAACGCTCGTAATCGCCTCGCTCCATGGCTGGAGCTGTGTCGCCGGTCTGGCTGCAGCTGGAATGAGGACGGCAACGAGGCCATCCGCCAAGCTCACCTCCGCGCGTCCAAGCTAACGTGGTGGGAGTTTATGGAGTATTTCTCAATGCCTTTCAGCGATCCAGAACTACCCAGACGCCGAGATGTCGTGGCCATCTACGAACAAACAGACAAAGTCGAAAGTTTTCTTCGAGAGGCATTTCAGCTTCTCAACGTTCCTGTTCTTCGCGCCAGCATTCGGGCTCCACAGATGGCGACTCTGATGTCGTTTTTATTCGCTCCCGCCTTGTCGAATGTGTTCGCCGTTCAAGAGCTGCGGTTGCTCCACGACTCCATCTTCATCACACCAGCGAGCCACACGCCTCTCTTCATTGAGTGGTATTTCTCACTGCCGATTGGATCAATCCTTGCGATTCCGCCCCCAAGTCTCTCGTGCGCGTTTCAACGCTGGCTCACGCCGTACATTGGGAAGTGGGACTTCAATGCAGACATGGATCAAGACGGGCAAGATCAAATTGCTGACTCTACAAGCAAGCGCCGGCTTGCGACGTGTCCAGATCCTCTTGCTCTGATCTTCCGTGCATGCGTGCGAACTCAACGGCTCGTCCATGCCTTCGTTTTGAGCGAACAGTGTCGATGGGGCGAACAACAGCAGTCGAAGACGATCGAAGAGTCGACGCTTGGTAAACACAGCAGCGTCGACGGTGGACTCCGGTGGGTGGTTCTCCAAGATTCCCTCGCGAAGGTGGTGCATGTCGCCTTGCGCCTGGGTCGAGTTGGCAAGGTCTCTGTGGAAGCAGTTGAAAATGTGGACGAGATCATTCGACTGGTGGCGCTCATGCAATTGAACGAAGGCTACGACTTAGAAGACGATGATCTCGCGGCCAAGCTGGTATCAGATCAGGCCGACGGGGGTGCAACTGGGCCGAAGACAACCATAGTCGCTGCTCATGATCCGTGGGTAGCTGCTCTCGAGGATTGTCGGTCGGCCGCTCAGATGAAGAGTTGGCTGAGTGTATTGCAAAGCTTTCCGCAGTTTGCAGATTCGGACGCGCTCTTCTGCTTTCGAGCAAGTCTGCTGTGTGCTGCGTGGAACGCTGAGCGGTCAGATATGCACCAGCTAGAAGAAGCCATCAACGAGGTGAGGGCCATTTCACCCCCGCGTCTCAAGATCGCCATGGGGATCCATATTTGGGAGCGATACATCCGTGTGCACGTCGTGACGTTGATCTCGTTTTGGGAAGAGAGCGCAGTGGGACGAAACCCTCAGCGGGGCTTACAGCCGCAAGTTGCAAGGCGGTTTTTTGCGATCATCGAGGGTCTGTTGAGGCTGCTCGTCACCACGCTCAAGGACCCTCAGCTTGCCTCACAAAGCGTCCAGGTCGGGTACTTTGAAGAAGATGCTGAAGAGGAGAGAGAGGAGGGAGAGGAGGAACGCGATGATGATGACGAAGCTGAAACGGGTGAGGACGATCAACCAGCTACCGTTGTTGTGGGTTGTCTGACCTCCCGCAGGCGGTGGAGTTTGCCAGTGAGAGAGCTGCGACGACTCTTCGGCATCAAGTGGCCGCCATCTCACGCGTCCTCATCGCTCATGCAATCGCTTCACCAGTTCCCCGTGGAGCGAGTATCGCCATCACGTGTGGCTGACCACTTGAGTCTCGTGCTTCTTCTTGACTCGTTCGCTGCAACGTCCGTGACTCCTGTGTCGATCGCCAAACTGTACCCCAGCAAGGGCCGCGATCTGTGCCGTATTGATTCGTTCGTTGACGAAGCTACTACCGTGGTCCGCGATCTCAGTGTGAGTGAAAAGCGCGTTCTCGACAAGGCACGAACCCAGTTCCTTCGCCAGCTTCTTCACCAAAACGACACGATTGGATTCACGCTCGCCGAAGCGTTTGATCTCCCGACAGAGCTGATCCGAGAGGAGTACGTTCTGTTCCTCTATCAGACTGGGAAGGACGAGCAGGCCGACTTTGCCTTCGACAAGATGAAGCAGCCCGAGCGTCTTGTGGCTCAGCTGGGATCGATTGCTCGTGCGCGGTTGTCTCTGATCCTTCAGCGCATGAAAGTGGAGCCGGAATACGCCATGATTATGAGCAGTCTGCCTGCCGACTTGTTCATGTGGATCATCGCCGAGAAGATCCCGCCATTCCTCGCCGACCCCCAGGTCGAAAAGCTTGACGAGTCGCCATCGCTCACAGGCACGAGCATGATTCTGCTCCGTTGCTTGTCGATGATGCACCCGTCCGGTCCCGAGTTTGACAAGATCAGCGCCATGTCCGTGCTCGTCAAGGACATCATCACCCGCGTCAAGCACCAGCAAATGCGTCCTAGCTAGCCACTGCTTAGGACAGACAGACTCAACTCTCAATAGATACCCAGCCCCTTGGGATTACAGAAACATGCCACCTGTACTACTTAGTCATGGATACGGAAAGCCTGCTTGGTGTACGCCAGCGCCTCGTTCTTCTTCCACTCGATCTCGACATCCAGGAAGCGAGGGTTCTCGGCGTTGCGACGCACCCACCACTTGCCCAGAATCTCATCGCCTTCAGCCACTGCGAAGGGCTGTTCGACGTGGAAGAACACTTGGTGCCAGTGCGTTGGCGTGCCTTCGACGCCCGTAGTGAAGTACTCGGGCTTGGCACAGTCGCGCTCAAAGCCAATGTCAAAGCTCGAGACGAAGCCGTACATGGTCGTGGTCTTGGTGACCGTCAGCTTGAAGTCGGAGCGGTAGTCGAGCTCATCGTACGTCACGTGGTCGATGTCGATGTTCTTGAGCAGCGCACGGTCGGTGATGACATCGGCAGGGTCCACGTTCTCCACGAACGCATCACGGATCGAGATCTTGGACTTGATGGCCTTCATGTTGAAGCCGTAGACGTCGTCCCAGAACTCGACACGCTGCTGCGAGTCGTACATGCCCTGGATGTGCATCGAGCACTTGTCCGGGAACAGGTAGCCGCCTGGCGCGAGCCACTTGTCACGCGCAAAGAGCACCGTGTCAAGCATCGACTCGTACAGCAGACAGTAGCCCATCCACTCGGAGATGATCACGTCGACCTTGTCGATGCCAGCGGGCAGCTCGAGCTCTTCGACCTTGCCCTTGACAATCGTCACGACGTCCTCAAGGCCGTTGTCCTTGACGATCTCGCGCGCCACCGTGCCCATCTCACTGCGGTCAATGCCAATCACTCGGGCCGCACCGGCACGGGCAGCGAACATACTGAGGATACCCGTACCGCAGCCCACGTCGAGCACGACCTTGCCCTTGAAGAGCTCCGGGTTGTTGAGGATTGCGTTCCGGTAAGCATCCGTGCGGACGCGGTCCGTGATCATCTCGCGGTGGATGCCCACGTGCGAGTACGAGTCAAAGTAGTACGTGTCGTTGTCCGCGGGCTTGACGACCGTCGCGGCGTCGTCCTCGGCCACAAAGTCGTGCACCAGACGCGTGTACTTGAGCAGCTTCTGGTTGAGCTCGTCGTTCTCGCGCTGCAGTCGCTCCAGTCGCTCCTTGTCGCTCAGCACGGCGACAGCCGAAGGCGGCTCGCTGCGCTTCTCCTCTCGCTCTCCGTCGTCGTCACTGTCGCTGTCGTCATCTGCACACTCGAGACAGTACAGCAGCGGATCGTCCTGCAGCACTGGCTGGAGGAACTCGTCGTGGCGGAACGCCTTGGCGCCTTCCGCCGCGAGCTTCGCGACGACCGCATCAGCGCTCAGGCCGTTCGCGTACATACGGCGGAGGAAGTTGACCAACTGGATGGTGCCGTACGTGTCCAGCTTGTACGTGGCGATCTGCTGCTGCAGCGAGAAGTGCGCGTGCGTGGCGTCCAGATGAGCGTGCAGAGGCTCCTCGCTCGGGAACTTGGACTCACAGAACACGCAGCAGAACGTGGCGTCGCCGTCCTCGGCCACCCAGTCGTCCCAGCTCTCAGCCTCGGCATCGGCCTCGATGTCCACCTCGTGCTCCAACTCGTCTACATCACGCGTCGCCATGATCTCCGTATCAACAGTTCGCAATTGACTTTGAGAATGGCTCCACTCTCGAGCGGCTCCACATCCAATCAGACAAAACGGCAACTTTAGTGAACAGCTATTTTCGACAACCTCATTGTCGAAAATCTCTTATTTTCGACAGTCGAGAATCCTCTTGTTGATCGAAGAAACATGGCACCCCCGCCTTCATGAGCTTCAAGGCCCTCATCAGGCCACTGTATTCATCCGCACACGAGGAAAGTACAGGCAAATAGCGTATACTAACTAAAGAACCGAACAGTCACGGTGTACGGGGCGTAGCGTACGAGCGGCAGCCGTATACCGGTAGCTCACAATCTCTCCAGTCGAGTGCGGCTTCGGACGAGGCTTGGCAGCACAGTGTGGTGTGGTGGGGACGGCGGCTAGTGGCAAGTGAGGACGCTGAGAGACAAGCACCGCTCAGAGCTAATTGCAGCAGCCTTCCTTGGACTGCTCCTGCTGCTCGTCGACGCGGAACTTGCTGCCGTTGGCGACATCTAATCGATCGTGCTCGCTCTCCGCGAGACGCTTCTGGACGTCCACAGCGATGGAGCGGAACGCCTCGTCAATGTTGATGTTGTTCTTCGCACTGGTCTCGAAGAACTTGATGCCAAACTCATCGGCCAGTTCCTGGCCTTGCTCCTTCGTCACCACCTGCGCCACAGCAGAGAACAGCGGTCAGCTCGCCGGCCTTGTACTGAATCCTCCCACACGCAGCTGAGGAGTCAGCGCTTCAACGTACTCGTTCCGACGGATCCACGTCGCACTTGTTGCCGATGAGGATCTTGTTGACGTTCGACGACGCGTTCTGCCGAATCTGCGTCATCCAGTTGCGAATGTCTAGTAGCCAGCACAGAGTTCTCAGTCAGCCCCGTTTTCAAAAACATTGCCATCGAATCCAACAACACACGTCACGTACTCTGGAAGGAATGGTCGTCCGTCACGTCGTACACGAGCAGGATTCCCATCGCGCCACGGTAGTACGCTGGAGCAGTCATACACAAACAGTCGAGTGAGTCCGGAACGATCACAGCCACCGCGTGCAGTCGTTAGCAGCGGCAGTCGCACCAGTCGTGATGGTTCGGAAGCGCTCCTGGCCCGCCGTATCCCAGATCTGTAGCTTTATCCGCTTGCCGTCCACATCGATCGTCTTGACTTTGAAATCGATGCTAGATTGACACATCCACCATCACCACACTGTTACTTCAGACCATTTCCTTCCCGACTCAAGCCCCACGCACCCAATGGTCGTGATGAATGACGTCGTGAACGAGTCGTCCGAGTAGCGCAGTAGCACGCAGCTCTTGCCAACGCCTGTACAGTTAACCACGCAAGATCCGCCAAGTGTGAGCAGCTCATTCCCTCGTGGTAAGAGACCGCTCACGTTGGAAAGCGACAGAGAGGGGAGGAGAGAAGGACACATACCGCTGTCTCCGATGAGTAGGAGCTTGATAAGTAGGTCGTACTTGCTACTGTGAACCATGGCGGCAGCAGTGAGCTGGTTGCGATAGCGATGGAGACGGAGACGGAGTCAGTGATGTGAGCTCTTGGATAGGTTCGTCCTCGGCTTTCGATTTGAGAAACAGCCAGGGAACTCAGCTGCACGTATTTGGGATGGCAGTTAAGAACATGATTTTTCTAAAACTTGGGTAACGTTAAAGACCAGTTTAAGGGATACTCACTTCTATATCTCATTGGCAACGACATCTCATAGGCAGCGCGCCTCTATTGTGATATTTTGTTGTGCAAGTGAGAGATTAGAGTAATTACAGAAATGTTCACTCGGGTCAGTGACATGTGTGTCCCCCGCTCGAA